>CM030367.1:220070904-220344746 GCA_017893485.1 Hemerocallis citrina
CGTTGTGCTCCAGCCCAAGCTCTTTTACCTCCCACTTAGAATTGGCAATTTTATCGGCATATCTGGACAATCAATTTAAAGTCAGGAATTAATACATGTAAAACAAAGTGTAATCCATTAGTGCTGTTAAATTTGGGTACAAAACTGATTGGAACAGATAAATCTACTTACCCAGCTAAAACCACACAATTTTTTTTTCGATATTAAATAATAAGCCCATTAAAATTTCAATCAGGTTTGGTTTTTTTATTTGAGCCTAGTACCTTACGTATTTGGGTGCAGACTTACCTGTCTCCCAAACCAACTAACATTAACCAAAACTATTTGGATTCGGAAATGCATTAGATATCAGCATTAGCAGCAAACAATCGGAGCCTTGTCAAATTGTATGGGTCAGTAACGGAGCTCCAAATCTATAAACCTGACATCATGATGGACGACAGAGAGGAGGAAAGATGATGAATGGATCACAGAGTCAGGTGTGACAAAGCCACATTTACTCGATTCTTTATCCAAAACTCACATATCACTGCATCGTGGTGGCATCAATGCAGCACATCACGGTGGGGATGCCCCCAACGAGTTATACGACCAACCATTCTTTATGGATTAGAGTGTCGGGCAGTTAAGAATCAAGTTCAAAAAATGAGTGCTGCCGAGAGAAGAATGATAAGGTGGATGAATGGAAACACACTAAAAGACAAAATAAGAAATGAACATACCAAATAAAGTAGAGGTTTTGCCCCAAATGAAGATAAAATGTGGGAGAACCGATTAAGGTGGTTTTGACACATACAGGGAAGACCGGTATCCGCCCCATTTAGGAAAACTAATAGGTTGGTGGTCGAGGGAGCAAAAAGGACAAGGGGTTAGACCCAATGGGCTTGGGTGTAAACTATGAATAGACATTTGAAAAGTGTTAATTTGACGAAGGAGCTTGCCCTCAATAGAGTTAAGTGGATAAGGATTCATGTAGCCGACCCAAACATTTTGGGATAAAGGCTTTGTTGTTGCCGCTATCATCCATAACTCAGAACCCACTTATTCAGTGATACATTGGGTGCAAAATAAATTATGATATTTCATGCCTAATTAACCAAAGATGCCAAGAAAGAGGATTGCCTTGGAATGTCGACATAAAATGGTGCCCAAAACGTTAACCATTTACAAATCTGGGCCACTGGAGAAGGCCTCTTTTAATCACTTAGAAAACTCGAAGGGGGTGTTAATCGGAAGGAATTTTGAAAACATAGGTCGATTTTTAAATAAAGGTGATTTCACAATGCATGTGACTTTCATTTGTGACTCTCAAATACACTACTAGTGTGAGTTTGAAATCACCCAACATAAATTCAAGGTAGTTTATTTTTAATTTTTATTGTTTTAGAAATATTAAAGTGACAATGTTTATCATTTCATCATGATCTGAGAATCACTTGGTAAGAGGTGTGCTTTTAAAATAATTGGATTTCAAAGTTACGACAAGCAGGATTTCAGTTAAATTATCGTGTTCTTAAAATCATGTTTGACTAACACCCAACTTTGAAATCCTCACCCACTAACACCGCCAAAATGATTGTTACAGCATTAAAATGGAATTTTCTTACCATCTATGAATGTCTGGTTATGCATGTATGTCCATACACATAAAGTTTATATATTAGTTTGATGAAGTAAATATGATTTTTACAGCATTAAAATGGAAATTTCACCAAGTTTGCTAAGCAATCAAAACATATACACCTCACATAATGCACATTTACTTCTGCCAAAAAATGGACAGACCTGGAAAGTTAATCACCACTCCAAATGGCTAATGGCGAGAATTTTTTTAATGAATAACCAGATAAGAAACTTGAATAACCCAAAAAATAATTGGTGAAGTTCTGATCAACCATATTTGTTTGTAACTGTTTGTTATGGATAAAACTATAAGCAATCGGAATCTGATAGGTTACGATGTGTCCTTTCTGTTGGAGAAAGAGAGCAGCAGTTTCCAAATCACCCAACTATCTATTTGAACCTACCTTTAAGTTTAAAGAGCATCAACAAGCAAAGTTTTCCGTTTCATCATAAGACACACATTTAGATGGAAGTTGTATGAACAAAGGAATCATCTGGTATAGTTCTACTAACTAAATTGTTTATTGTTACTTTAATGCATGTTTGTTGAGGCCAACTTGACCCCTATCTATCCAAAAACTCTATTACAGACACAAGGTTAAAAACCTGTATGAATAATTATGATATCCTGGGAATATTTGAAAATATTATCTGAATAAAAATACACAAAGAAGCTTTTCATTTTTATTTATATTTTAACATTTATGGCATACTTCAACTACTTTTTCTTAATTGGTCAAATGCATCATGGCACGTGATATTTCTTGAGTACTTGATTTCTCGATTTCGAAATGGGATGAAAGAAAACCTTGGGTAGTAAAAAAAAGTGGGATGCTATATTTCCGGGATTGGATTTCATACTCAAATGAACTTCATAATCATAAGAAAGTAGGTTTTTTAGCTATGGGCCTAGCAAACGAAAAATTGAAATAGGTTCCTATAGGATTGGATTCCCCCTTAAAAAACGGACGTGAAGGTTTCCTCTCATCCGGCTCAAGTAGTTATACCAAATAAAAAGGGAGTGCTTTTTATTTTGCAATTTTGTATTGTAACCCGTGCATTAGACTGAAGTTTAAGCAACAACGTAACATATGACTAAGCAATACAAGAAAACTATAAGTTGATGTGAATTTCTTCAAATTTTGTTTTATTTAGGTTAGAAGAATACCCATTGATATGGAGAAGCATTCGTGCAGTTGTCCTGTGAATATGATCTGTCAGTTCCGGAACAGAATCAACCTGAGAGGAACAAAAAGTGTTTCTGCACTTAATTAACCATACTTAGATGATTAAATGTATGAGGAAGGAAAACAGAAATTCTAGATCCCAAAGCCACAATGGATTACCAGATTCACATAAAAATCCTCTACTGTAGCTGCATTACGTTGTGACAGCATTGATTGAAGATGAATCTTAGATCTATGTAACACATGAGCAACAAGAGAGATTGTCTCAGCACCAGCACACCTTTCCTGTGTCGGAGTAAAACATGTAAATATATTAAGATAACGACCCTTTGCATAAATCAAGCCATCTTTTCCCCTCTAATAACAAATCATGACGTAAAAAGTACCCTAAAGATTAAACTGTAAACATCAGAAAGTATATTCATGGTGAACATTTATTGAAAATTGAAGATTGAAGACAATAGTTTACTCTCTTGAAGTATATTCAGTAGCAGTAAGCGGCACAGCACGCGGCCATGGCCACTCAATGCTTAGCAGCTAGGAGAAAAAAGGAAAAACAACACACACATTCCACAGAGATGCATTACTTAACACAACCAGTAATCTCAGATGACATTTTCAAATAACATCAAAGACGCTTTGTTATTCAAAAAAAAAAAAAGAAAAAAAAAAAAAAGACAAAAAGACAGAAAAAAAGAAAAAAGACAAAAGCGAAAAGAAAACAAGGAGATTATATGACAATACCTTCAACCCAAATGAAGTATTAGGAGCATGTCCATGACTGGTGCTAGAAGGAATTGTCGGCATTACATCAATGTGGGAGAAAGATGTATTTAGCGATGTAGGCGAAGAGCAAGAAAAACTTTGAGGCCTAATCCATTGCTCACAATCTTGAAGAACTTTTGATAATACAGTTTTGAGGCGAGCTGAACATATCAAGATGAACATAACATGAATAAATATTTATACTTACAGAAATGAACATGATTATGCCAAACCAGAACATCCAAATGCTAACGGAAAACTGAAATTTATGTGAATGTAAAGACCCCCTTACATGGTAAAAAATCTGGTGGAAACTTCCCACTGTGACTAATATCCCTTTGGCCAAAACTTTCGAATATAAAATGGTAAAATACTCCAAACAGCTGGCAAATACCCTGCAATATATAAAGAACGAATGAGACTAGGTGGAAACAGCAACAGTTTGAGAAGATTTTAAACAGTTATGGGTCACTTTTAGTAGCTTGATTTACCTTAAAAAACTCAATGTTAACTATTTCTAGTTTCTGCATGAGCCTGGCATACTTGTCCATCAACCTGATGAACGTGAAATGAGTTGATTATATGACCACAAGTATGAGAGTTAACAAGTAATTTCTAGAATCAGTCCATTCACCTCAACAGACAGAGGGAAGACCCTGTTTGTGAAGAAACTTCCTCACTGTAATTTGCGGAACTTTTTGTTGCAAGCATGGGTTTGGATACTCGACTTGGAAGCTGACTGTCCTCATCAATAAAGTCAGCTAGAAGATCTTCATTTTCATCTTCCACGACAGCGCTATTTCCATTGACATGATTTCCAGAATGATCTTGCCCAGCTATTTTACTGGAATGCAAGGGTCCTACAATGTTTGAATCTGTCGAACTTGTGGCAGTTGACCCATTGGCACTTAACGGAGAAGTTGACAATTCAGATGCACCAGCTGGCAGCTTTGAAGAAAATGGATTGTCCATTTTCAGCCAAAAAGAAAATCCATTCTTTTGTTTACATCCATCAATCCTGTACAGTGGTTTCTTAGATTGAATTGATGACATGGTGGAAGCACTAGTCCTAGAAGGCACAATTAAGGGGGCACCATCACCAATAAGACCAGCCAGACTAATTACTTGTTGACCTTCTACAGTTATCTTAACCCAGCTCTCCTTCTCCAGGACCATTTTAAGTGCCTATAGAAAATTTAAATCAATTAATTACTATTTTAGTCCAAAATCTATATAATAAATCACAATGCAATTTGAAAAAAAAAGTTATCAAGCGGCTCTCCTTAATTGAAACAAAATGAATGACTCACATTCACCCTCCCAAAAGACATTTTCCCCCCAAAACATAAACCATCCTCTCTCTCTCTCTCTCTCTCTCTCTCTCATATCTTCACTTTTCAGATGGATGGTTAGTAGTAACACTAGCATGCTAGATTTTCTTTAACTTCTTTATGTGCTTTGCCTGCATTTTCTTTATGTGTTTATAGGGTTTTTTATATGCTGCATCGTTCACGAAGACGTTCCGTAGGCACGTGTCCACGGACAAACCTAGTATGAATATAATATAAGAAATGCATTCAGCAAACCTAGTATGAATAATATAAGAAATGCATTCAGCATGGTGCAGCAACTTGTCATGGCAATCAACCATGGTGTTAAATGTCCTGATACAGATAAGGTAATGACATCTAGCACACCCTCTATAAAGTAGATTGCTTAGAAGGACAAGGGAAGTGTATACATACATAGACATTCTGCGAATGGAATACTGCAATATAATTTTCAGAAATGCTCTTCAATCTCTGCCTGAACTCAGTAGCTTCAACCCCAGAGAATGCTTCACCAGCCAAAATGAACATACTGAGATCTTCATAGTTCTTCAGGAACTGGAACGTGCTAGTTGAGCAAACAGCAGAACACGAAAGCAGCACGGATACACGACTTGTTGTTAGCTGCCACAAATTTCTCCGGCCTTTTTCCAGAGTGTGTGAAACAAGTGCAGCGGCGTTTTTTCTAAGCTGGTAAAACGGAGAACCACTTAACTTGGTAGTATGTGCGGCACTTGCAAGAGGTGAACTCGAGGATCCTTGAGTATCTGATATATCACCTGATACTCCGGATTCTGGATCCAGTAGAATATGTTCCCATGTGTTTCTGTTATATTCTGAGTGCTGCAACAATAAGATATAAAACATAATATAGCAAAGAAAAACCTGTGGAAGGAGGTCGAAACGAGAATTACGAGGTCGAAATGAGAATTACCAATATAATTGAACTTTGATCTTATCAAAATAATTCATTCTTATTCATTACAACAATAGGTATCAGGGTGTCAGTTTAAAAGGCTATCACACAAGAAAATTGACACTGTATATTGCTAGGTATAATATTATAAAATAGAGGCATCCACAGGGAGCAAAAAGATCCTTAAAAAGTGATATCCTAAGGTTACAAAATAGTAAAATAGATAAATGAATATTTTAAACTAAATAGAATTATAAATGAAAAAGTCACAAATTGACCTGCATTCAGAAGCTGGTAGAGGACAGAATTAATGTGAACGAGAGCAAAGCCGAAAAAGACAATTAATATAATCATGACAGCCCTTGAACAAGAAAGGACAGGTTCATCAATCGTAATGTAAATAGGTAGATCACAAGAAAAATAAAAATATGGTAAAGAAAATAGGAAGAACATTAGATAAAATTTTCAGACGGACATAGCAGGTCGTAACAAATGGTATAACTGGGAAAAACGACTGACGGGTAGTTGATATCCAAACGAGTGTTGCACTCATGAAAACTCAAATAAATAAATAAATAAATAAATAAATAAATAAATAAAGATGGGAACTCAAAATGATCAGTAATGTGAGACGCTATGAAGTTAACATTAGAAAACAAGTTGTTACTTGCAAACCAGCAAGGAAATAGCTCAAAAAACTAGGAACACTGAAAGAATCAAACAGTAAAATGAGTAAATTCCTTAGAGAGGGTTGTGGCCAAATGAGTGTATAAGATAGATATATGATGGCCGAATGCTGACCTTTGGACCGTTGTCCAGAACAGTACAAGGCCAAGACATTTACGTTGATGCAAGCATAGCCTATCACGTGAATAAATGAATGTGCAACTAAGCTCTCAACAAACTACAAATTAAACAAAGAAAAAACCACTTTCACAAACATTGACATCCAGATCAATGAGTGGGCATCAAATGTAATGCAAGACCTTAAAACTAAAATAAGATACATGAGATAATGGGATATTAAAAATGCTCATCTGGAGTTGGACCTTTGAAACAGTTGGTTTCTACATAAAATGGACCCTCCTGGTCAAGAAAAATAATTCCGATTCAAACTCCTCTATATATGATTTGATACATTCTTCTGAATTGCGCAATAAAATAATGATATAGGGGCATTTTTTACACGTCTCAGTTCCACAACACCCAAGAATTATTCACATATAGAGGGTGAATATCAATTCTAAATCGAAAACTTCTAATTTGATGTAGATGCAAAAGCTCGCACAAAACGTAGAGGGAGAGCGCCCCAGTTCTACAAGAAATAAGACTTTTGAGGAGTCTGGCAAGAAATTGCATCAACAAAAGTCGAGTTCTAGACAGACAGTGAGTCCTCTGTTTCATTATGAAAGTATCACCGATTCACCATTAGAGAAGACATAATGCCAAGGAAAATATAGTAAATGCATAAAGACACCTAGACATGAATAAGCAAGAAGGAACACACTCGCAGCTAGAAGCAATACATTAGGCTATTAAGTATTTGCATTATACATATTCTATACAAATGGTATTCTTTTGTAAGGAAATTGTTATCACTGGAAGTAAATGGTGTAGGTTCCAAAGCTGTTGGTCTGTTACAAAATCCTCTCTTACATAGCATGCAAATCTCAAGCATTGCTTCGATTTATATTGTCAAGTTGGTTCAATTCCTAAACCTTTTCTTGTCAGTAAACAATTAAAGCTCCAGAACATTGAAGAACAAAACTAACATGATTATCTTGAATACAAACTACAGAAGATAACAGTATGGAAGAAAGACATCAAAAGGTTAACAAACAGTTCTTTTTTTCAAAGTAAAAAGCAGAAGCTAAGTTATTAATTAAGATTTGAGAAAAAAATCGTACAGATACTCCAGGGGAGCATATCCAGTAAAAAAAAACTTTTTAACATACCATTTCATCTGGCTGAAAGCTCATTATTGAGTAATATGAACACATCAACTTAAACAATATTTCCATAGTATTTAACAAGCACTGGCGAAACTTGGACTCAGGTATTAGTGCACAGAGATCACTGTAAGTCAGTCTGTATAAGAATAAAAAAAAATCAATAAATTGATATAATAATGCTTCATATGTTACAAAAGGAAGCATTTGCAGAAAATATATGTCATCATTATCACGCAGGATTTAATGGATATTTGTACCAAAATAAACAACAAACTGAAGTATAATGTGCTGAACAAATCAATTATATTGAAGGAAGTACAAGTCTAGGTTGGGAAACATTTTATTAGGTCCTTTAAATTTAGTTTGTTTCTTATTAGCTCTTTCATAAATTAGCTAGACGAGTATCACACCAACTTTTCCCAAAGGATTCAATAAATGAACAATACAAATATGTATCAGCAATATCTTTGGCACAGTGAATCCTATACAGGGAAAGGATCTAGTGTCTACATCTTTTTTCCAACAAAATTTCTATACGTTTTGGCTTGATATTATCCCGCACCATTAACAGAGGTATGAAATTTTCAACTGTGTGAAGGTTTTATTGATTCAAAAATTAAATAAGTAGAACATTATAGTACCAAATATTCAGTGGTTTACTAACCGATTATTCATTGTTGTAAATAGCCTGCTAAAGCTTTATAACTTTCCAGAATGTTGTGTCCTCCACTTCAAAATTTTGCAGTAAATATTGTCGATTTATATTGACTTTTTTATATTTTATTACTAATCTCTTAAATGTTTTAGTTATTCGAAAATTTTCTTTCCTTTTGCTATGAAGTTTCTCAACGCTATCATTAAATCCCTATCCCGGGTCGGCTTTGGATAAACGACTAAGTCAAGATTTGACAGTTGTATGAGCGGTCATAACTCATATAGAAAGAATCTGATAGTGTTCCTCCAAAAGCTTTGAAACATGTAAGGAAAATACTCCCCAACGCTAAGTGTGCTTCTTACATCCAACAGAACAAGGAGTCGACGATACAATGAGACGATTACTAAACACAATTGTAGGAGAACAATGATTCAATAAGTCCAAAATAATTTCTAGCAAAGAGGTTGCCATATGGAGATGTCTGGTGATCGAATTACTAAGGGAAAACGTATATAGACTTCATATTATATATATATATATATATATATAGAGAGAGAGAGAGAGAGAGAGAGAGAGAGAGAGAGAGAGAGAGAGAGTAAAAAGGATATGAGCAATTTGCTCATTTAGTAAATGAGCAATTGATGAGGTGGCATGCATGTAATACATTGAGCAACTAACAATTTTTAGGATTTACCAATCATATGCATGTCACCTCATCAATCGCTCATTTATTAAATGAGCAAGTTGCATATATATATATATATATATAGAGAGAGAGAGAGAGAGAGAGAGAGAGAGAGAGAGAGAGAGAGAGAGAGAGATGATTTTTCAGGTTCAATGAAAATGCCTAATGCGTCCTGAGTGACAATGAAAATGGGGTATAATCCATAATGAAATGGAAAGGAGTGAATAAAATACCGACAAATGCCAGCCAGGTTTCCTTCATCATTACCATTGTTGCCATCAAGGTTGACTAATCTAGTGGTGCCACTATCAACAGGTTATTCACAGATCGTTCCCCCCCCCCCCCCCCCAAAAAAAGGGTATTCACATATCGACGCATCTAGCATTGTCAAGCGCCAACAGCCGTCATCATCTTCCACTGCATCCATGCCATAAACACCTAATACCCACACCCATTTTTTTCGATTAGACATCGCTTACTTGTTGACAATACCTGAAAGCCTTCAACTCTAAATCTTGCCAACAATTAGACCGTTCTCTCCATTATTGGGCTCCTTTTTTTTCGCTCTACTTTTTCTTTTCATGAAGAATCAAAAAAAGGCTGGAGGTCAACTGCGGCCCCTACTGATGCTGAAATCCATCCTAATTGGTAGACCAGATCGCCTCCACCGATGCCTCAATTATAACATAGCAGGAAGGATGACCTTTTCCAAGAGCAGGATGGAGTAAAATGGACTACCCAATGATGATAAACCATGAAGGTTTTAAGGAAGGAGAAATATCCATCAACCATCAATAGACTCTTGGAATATTAGAATACCATGGCAAGAAATACGTCCTCCCTCACAGTAGGAATGGAACTTTGGGCGAGGCCCCCAAGTGATTATTTCAAATTTACCTTTTATTTTTCACTGATATTTCTATTTAAAGTTTAGTTAACTGTGAAGGATTTACCCCTTAGAGATTGGATAGGATTGAGGTAATCAGGAGTTAGGTTTAATTTATCTTTTAAGATTTGAATTGTTTGAACTGCAGTTTGTAAAGACTATAGGGAAAAAGATTTTTCTTTTGCAAAAAAAAAAAAAAAAAATCTATAATTTGGGGGGAAATTCTGACTTTAGTCTATGATCTAATGAATCTTCTTCCTCTTTTTTCTCCCGTCTCCTTCCGCCTTTGTGTTGCATAGCAAACAGGAGAGAAGCACATTGTCTTGAAAAATACTTTTAAAGAGGAAAGTCCTTTTAAGTCTTCCCTTTTATGAATACAAAACAGATTCAAATATACGTAGAACATAATTTTTGCATTTGTAGTTGAAATAAGTTCCATATAGGAAGCATCATAAATAGATCTTAGAAAACCCTCGAGTAGTATGTTCTCATAACAAATTAGTGTAATCTCTTGTGCTTAATTATTATTTTTTTTAAAATTGGAGGGCAGGTTAGAACATCAGAAATAGTCAGTGCACAGAAAATTATGCGTGGTTATAATTTAGGTAGTTATCGAAGTATTTGCAGTGATCAAATATAGTCTGAAATAATAAGGGCATCGAAACTCAAAGCAAAGAGTAAACCAAAATGGGCATCGAAACTCAAAGCAAAGAGTAAACCAAAATGGCTAGCTTTTCATTTGTCAGATACTTTCAAAACATAAGTAGAATAATATACGAAAGTATTTTAAAATGCAGACCTGTTCCGCTGGACGTTGGTTCCAATTTCCTGTCACATAAAAAGTTAATTAGGCCAGGAAAGAAAAGAATTGCACACGCACAAGAGATGGCCTATATATCTTTTAACAAATTTGACCAGAAGTACTCATAAACAGTATAACTTAAGGGTTTCCATGTGAGATAGTTCTTGTATGTTACTTTCTTGACTAAAACTCAAAAGTCAAAACAAACTGCAATACACACATTAAATCATTAATAGAACCTTATCATGACATCGCTATTAATATACTGCAAAATCTATTAAAATGTCCATTGTAACGCCCCGAGCCTGGTTCAGCCGCGCACGCAGCTACACGTGCGCACACACGCGAAAAACAAATCCTAACAATGGCCCATCATGGGCTTGCGTCACAAAAGGTGTCATGACTGTAGGTACCCCTTGTTCATTGGCTAATACTATTTATACACTATTATTTCCTATTCATTTGGGGATGTGGGACTATTTCCTACATCCTCCACCCAGCTCACGTGAGTAGCACATGAATACCCACATGAAATCCATCCGGGCCCACTTAAACCATATGTTGCCTTTGTAACGTCCCGAGCCTGGCTCAGCTGCGCACGTGGCTACACGTGCGCGCACACGCGAATTACCTCACAAAAGGTGTCATGACTTGTAGGGACTCTTTGTTCATTGGCTAATACTATTTATACACTATTATTTTCTATTCATTTGGCGATGTGCGACTATTTCCTACATCCTCCACCTAGCTCACGTGAGCAGCACATGAATACCCACATGAATTCCATCTGGGCCCACTTAAACCATATGCTACCTTCATACAACAACTTAATTCATGGCCCAATATTAATTCATATAGGCCCCACCCAGATATATTATCTATAGGCCACCATAATCATTTCATATAATACCATACTATATACATATATTATATTTATTCTAATATCTTAAGATACGGGATATTACATCCATTATGTTGCACCAAATAACATGATGCGGACAAATTCTACCATTATTAGCAGTTATAGAAACATACATATATGTACATAGGGATATGATCATGTGAGAACACCTTCGGTGAAAACCACGTGAGAACTTTTTTTGGGGATATAAATTGAAAAATCTGAACCATTCATTTTGATCTACACGCCTAAATTAGTCGGCGGATTAGAGATCAAGTCATTTGAGATTTGTTTGTCCATGCATTAAAGTGTTACAAATTGTGTGGCTGAATATCGTTATTTTTTATAATGACAAGATGGATGGACAAATGAATTTCAAATGACTTGATTTTATATATTTAGACTAAGCGGGTGTTTAGCAGCTTGCAAATGCAAGTTGAAATTGCATTTGCAAGTGGAATGTTCAAATCCCCCCCCCCCCAATATCCTCTATGTTTTGGAGGGAAAAGATGAATGGAATATATAAAGTAGAGGTTATGATGAAAAGTAGGGTATATTTTGGTGTGTGGTCTAAAGTTTTGGAGGAAAATTTGAAGTTTTCACTTGCAAATGCAAGTTTTACAACTTGCATTTGCAAGCTACCAAACAAACCCTAATTTAGTCATTCTAAACAATGTGCATGGTTCAGATCACATGGATAGCTATGTAAGGGCATCTATAGTCGTTAAGACTCAAAATTTCCATATTTGGGTTTTAGAAACAGGAAATTTGAGTTGTGCTTGTAGTCGTTGAAACCCAAAATTTGGTCCAACGGTGGATGATCTTTTTAATCTTGAATCTCAGCCATTGAAAAAAAAATGAGTCCAATACATTTGAAAATAAAAAAAATTGTACACATTGGAACACAACAATTCCTATAGGCCCATTCCATCTCATCCCTTGATCAAAAAAATCAAACCAATCTCAAATTAACTTTATATGCATAGAAAATCATATAGGCTATATTCCATAGAAAATTAAAAAAAACAATGGAGGAAAAAATCACAGACGCAAGACCTTGCGTCCGTTCTGATTTTTTTTTCTTTTTCCGTCGGACGCAAAATGATATTGCGTCTGATTTCTTTACAGATTTTTTTAATTGGGCCAGACGCAAAATGATCTTGCATCTGACACATTTTTTTAAAAAATTTGATCGGACGCAAGATCATCTTGCGTCGGAGAAATTTTTTTAAAAAACGGACGCAAGATGATCTTTCGATTCCTATATTTGGGAAATTCCCATATTGTCTCTCAAATATAGGAGGCTACTATTCCTTTTTTCCCAAAATTTGGAAATATAGGGAACGACTACAGTAGTTCGTTCCCTATATTTTCCAAATTTTGGGAATATAGGGAACGACTACAAATGCTCTAAGGAGTTCTCACGAAGCTTATTGTGAGAATTAGTTCTCACTAGATCGCCTATATATGGGAGGAGTGAGAAACACTAGTCTGATGATCCTAAACACTGATTAACAAGTAACAGAATTACAAACTTGGCACTTGGGATGTCAACCAGCTAAACCAAAAATAAAATTCTGAAAAAAGGCTAAAATTTAAGAATAGTAAGATTAAAAAGTAGAAGCACTGACTGGATACATGAAAATATTTTGGAGACCATATATAAGCATATTTAGATGTAATGGGACATATATATCCTTCACAGTTTCACAGCTTTCATATAACTACAAATTTTCATAATTAATAAGTTCATTCAAAAAGAAAAAGAGTATGAATCTAAGAACATTAACTTGCAGTTAGCAACGAATATGTATACGATCGCCACAAGAAACTCATCGTAACTAGCACATCACAAAAAGAATTACATGAAGACTAAACCAATCTACCTCTTGCACGATATCTTTCAACACAGCATGAGTTTCAGATAGAATTTCCTGCATGAAGAAACTCTGAATTTTCTCAGCAAGACCACCCACATCTCCCACCAAGGCATAGGCATCAACTGCCTACATGATACCATGATTTTAGTATTTGGAAAAGTAATATCCACCACAAAAGTTAGATTCAATGACAAATTGGCAATTAAATGATCACAGTTATTCGAGCATTCTAGCATACAGAGTTACAGACAGTTTGAATCACCTTACATATTCTTTTGTTAGTAAGAAGCTAACTTAAACACTTATATCGACATTTTTTGTTTTATACAAATCACAAAACGTCCCCATATTCATAACATATAATTAATGATTGTACGACCAATTAATATCAAATTATGTCCAATACTAATAGTATGAAGAATAATTAATATAGTAACTCAACATGAAAGTATTTTTAAGTAAAGCATGCAACTGAATGTCTATAATCCTGTAACCGTTTTACAGCATGTCCAATTGCATGTTAAACCGATGGACCGTATAAAAACTGCAGCACCACAAACTACTACTTCCCTATATATAGGGTTACAACTTCACAAATAAAGTTGGAACACCAAGAACGGAAGCTAATTCTGGTATGATTGAACAAATCATCCAATTAAAGATATCCCTCACCACCCTCTCTTCATAAGGCAGTGCACAACTGAAGAGGCATATGTAAGACAAAGAATCGCATTGAGAGTCTCCGGTTGGTGGTACTCACCCACCCTTCTTTACTACTTATCATCAAACATACAACGAACAAAAACTAATGTTAGAGATTCAGAACTTTTACATGAAAGCAGATAAAGAGATTAATGAATCACTAGCTAAAGTCCAAAGGTCTGTTTGAAGCTATAATAAGGGTAATTATCACACAAAAACATCAAATAGTGTTCCCATGTAGGTTTTCTCTTTAAATGCCAACGTAAAGTGACTAACAAGTAGCTATACTTTAAGCAATAACAAACAAAATTTTAAAATAAACAGCATCTCCTCAAGTGTCAATAATCTTTTTTTTCTCTTAATCTAAAACTTTCTTCAAAAGAATTTGCCACTTCATAGTAGCTTTATAAAAATATGGACGAAGTCACTAGAGTTCCCACAAAAGAATGACAACAACACAAGACAAGTATGAAAATACATATTTGACCAACTTAATTAAATCAATACAGCAGCTACCTATTTGGGAATTCTTTTGCATTATGATTAGCATTGGTATTAAGACCCGACCCGGACCCGGCGTTGGACCGGAACCGACCCGATCTAATTTGGGTAGAGTATGGGTCCTAAATTACTACCCGTTGAAATTTCGGGTCGGGTCTGGGTCCCCTAAAATTGGACCCGACCCGGACCCGGACCCGCAATAGAAAAATAAACAAAAAACGAAGCGGACCGGACCCGGACCCGACCCGTTACCCGTTAGATAAATATAGAGGTAAAGGTTAATCAGTGAGTGCCACTCAGTATATCAAAAGTAGATTGCCAATCACTGACTCATAAATTAGTAACATAATGATCTTTGTTTTTTGCCCTATGGTTATAACAGACAGTATGTATACAGTACTCGTCTTCATATATATTTACAGCTACGTATTTAACTGTTCTTCGCTCATTTGGAAGAAATTACAATAATATACTTTGCTAGCTAAATTCCAACTGCATGCAAGAGAGAAGTATAAATAAAATATAAAGCTCTTTGATCATCTGCAAGAGAAAATAGAATTCTCACTAAATTCCATCTTTTCGAGACTGTATAAATTTCCAGGAAAACTAGAATGAGATTTCTGAACTTATGATTTATTCTTGAAAGTTTATTCAATGGACAGGAAGTTCATTATGTTACAATTAAGGTTCTTGCATATCAATTTTAGAATTGATCGAAGGATTTCACTTTAAAATTAGCTGTTTGTCCAGGGCTTATATAAAACTTGCAAGCTTCCGGTTATGTGTACATGTAGTGCAATTATTCCAATCTCATAGTATATATGATATAAGCAAGATTTTGATATTCAAGCTTCATACCTAGTGCTAAGAGTGTCTGTTGCCGTACTGCAACAACACTTGCAAGCTTGTTAGATTATACGGTTATCGGATAGTGGATTGCAAAGGACTAATTTTTTTGTTGTCTGGTAACAAGCTAAAGCTTTTCGCATATTTGGCTTGTTAGTTGTTACTTATAGTAAGATAACATCGATCATCAACCATGTAAATTGGTTTTATAAAAAAAAATCTCACTTGGCGACTAAACGAGAGTATCTTCCATCTGTATCTATGACTGTGTATAACCGGTTTACTCTTTGCATAATAAAACAGAGACGAATGCCCAGCCTAGCAGTCACTGAACTAAGTCACAACTAGATGGTATGAAACTGCTACTTGTGACATCCCTTTCTTACTCTACTAAGACTTGGTCATTCAAGTAAGGGCATTAAAAGGTCGGACTTCAGAAAGGAAGTGACAAGCAAAGTTTCACTCACTGATTAATCTTTACCTCTTTACCTGACTAATTTTGAGTCAGTGAGTGGCACTCACTGATTATGGCAGTCACGAATCGTATTATGTAATATTGTGTTATGCTTTAAAGACCCGGAACCGAACCGGACCCGTGATTAGAAATAGGACCCGGACCCGGACCCGGACCCGGACCCGAAAGCGAACGGGTAACATTTCTTGTGGGGAACCGGACCCGGACCCGGACCCGAATTTCATGGGTCTGAGTCCGGGTCCAGTATTTGGACCCGTCAATGACCGGATCCGGGTCCGGGTATTGAGCTACCCGACCCGACCCGACCCGACCCGTTACCAGTGCTAATTATGATTGCCTGGATTGTAATAGTTGGAGATGCAACAACATAAATAGAACAACATGGAATTCAATCCCCTAGACACATGAAGAAAAATGATCAACACTAGGCTAACTAATAATTGAAGTGCTTTGATATCCCAGAATTCAAATATCTGACTTTTTCGACAGGTAGTTTTTCTACTTACAAGATGCCCAGATATGAACGCCAACCTTTTGTATCAGGTTCTTTAAGTTAGAAATACTGATTATAATTGGCCAACAAAACACATGAGATATAAAGATTGAGGTTCATATGTAGGATAGACTAAATTCCGTGCCCTCACCACAATCCTGACCACAAAAAGAAGGCGGCATACATAAAGATTCTCACTAATGAAAAAATATGATATCTATTTCTAATGTCAGAAATTATACTTCCCCGCTAACTCAATAAAAACAAGAAGCAGGTCAACATAACTAGATGAAATATATGGAAATTTTGTCGTTTCAGATAATTGTGAAAACAAGAATAAAGGGAAATTAGACCAAGAAAATTAATGCGAGTGAGAGAGAGAGAGGCATGAACGAAGGCAAAAAATACTCCAGATTTTCCAGGCAAAAGTATAGATATACAACACTTAAGAGTGCAAGCTAAATAAAAGAGAGATGAATTTCACTTCCAACAAATAGGAATACTAACAGTTACATAGCTCTCCTCATTGAAAATTTGGCATACTCCTAACAATAGTGAATCTAGCTTTTGAAGTGTCCTTGCTAACCAAGCCTGCAAAAAATGAAGACAAAAATATGAACTAAATGAAAACAATAATGAAAGCACAGCCCGAAAGTACATCAGTTTATAATGCATTAGTGCAATGAAACAATGGAAGAAAATTTACACAATGAATTAAGAAATCACCCACCTCTACACCACGGCCCATTTCTTGAACAGCAGATAGATCAGAGTAACTCTCTAAAACTTGTAAATACTCGGATAATACTTGGAATGCCTGCGAAAACCTCGGAAGGATGAGATACCAGTGAGGTTGAACCAATATACAACTAAATATCTCCAATAGAAAACAACATAGAAGAAAGAACAAAGAACCAACCCGGAAGTAGTTCCCCTCCTCAACCAGAGTATCAAGTTCCATTTGCATGTCTAATGCATGACGTAGTTCTGAAAGAATTGGGAGTACGTCCTGCAATTGCATATATAAGCCTGTTAAAATACAAACAACACAACCACCTGCATTTATTCCCTTCCCCTCTCTACCAATCCGCTAAGAAGTAATAGAACTCTTCCTCTAATCTCACCCTTTGCTTCTCAATCTACTCTTCCTATGTAATTGACCCTGTTCATATTGTTGATATTTTGCCCCACAGAATCAACATTAAAACACAGATAGATTTCAGTGAATTTAGAAACCCCCTAACATTTGCATTTTTAATTAAGAAACCCACTAAAGTAATTTTTCTAATCAAGAAACCCCCAATTCCGTTAACTTTTTTTCTTTCTATTAATTCTGAATTTAAAATTGACAAATTTGCACTTTTTCTAATCAAGAAAACCCCTCACCTTTACATTTTTAATTAAGAAACCCCTGCACTTTAAACAAGAAACCCCTGCCATTAACAGAGAAGGGGGTTTATGTGTCAAAAAATAACGTTACTTTAATTAAAAATGTAAAAGTTAGGAGGGGTCTCTTGATTTTCCCCCAATTTGACGTGCAGCGGAGTTGCAGTAAAAAGTTTATAGACTATGATAGACCCTGAACCATGTATTGACCAATTATAGGTTTTTTATATTATTGTGACATCCAGAAAGACTAAACACATTATAATTATTATCCAAATGACAGCCAAATGCACGTGTATACAAATAGATAGTGTCATACATCATACATTAGATGCAAACAAATACTTGTAGAGGTGGGGACAGTATGTTGTTTCTTTAGATTATATAAAAAAATACGTGCATATAACAGTGAAGTAAAAGAAAGAATGCAGTCTAACAAAATGGACCAAATTAGGCAGTCAGTAAAAATATGTCATATCTGTAGGCCCATACACATCACTGGAAAAAAAATCATTCAGGAACTCTAAATTACATGGCCACTGAAAAAAAAAATTGAAATGATAAACAAGGAATGCGGTAATACCAGAGAAACAGAAAAAATTTTGAAGACTCCAATAAATGCTGTGCAAGGGAATTGAAAATTGTTAACTCGTAAAAGATTTAAATCTTAGTGAAAACTATGAAATCTTTTATAAAAAAACAATGGCTAAAGTTAAGTCGTGTATGTTAGAAAAGGACAAATCAAAGAAAGATATAATTATAATGAACTCTATTAAATGGTCGGTACCGTGCAAATCAGAACTGGAACAAAAGCAAATATGTTAATCAATTTTTTAAAGTAGGAACGTCCCATCACAAGTAACTTTTCTAGCCTAATATACAAATTAATAAAGAAATATTACGATAACATCTTCAATTTGTCCTTTTCTAACATACACTACTTAACTTTCATGCATATCTTCAACATCCCAACATAACATCCTAGAAACATATTATTCGAAAGTAAATGGGTATGAGAAACATTGAAGGTTAATTATTATGAAGATATTGGTAGTAAGAGAAACAAGGAGATCGAGATGGGAAGGACAAACCTTCAGCATCTCTACAACAGAAATTGAAGGATCTAATGAAGGTCTTGATTGGGCCACCATTGTCATTTTAGTATTAATTAAATAAAGTAGAAGTAGATTAGAATAAGTTTTAGCATTTAAATTTAACTTCAACCTTATTTTCTTTCAACTTTGCAGCATGCGATAAGTAAGAAAATTCAATTTCTTAAGGCTTAAATTAATTCAATATAAAGGTTGTGTTCTTTTATATTAGATGGATGATTGTGAGATGGAAAACATGAGTGTTTTGAACTTGTGAGTATATATGGTAAGGTGCATGTATCTCTCTCTCACTCTTCCTTGTAACCTTCTTTTCCTAAATCTCCAGTTCTCCTTTCTAAGCTTCCTACCAGCTTCCTCTTGTCCCTTCTTCAATCATTACTAGAGCCTCTATGTTCTATGTTCTATCTTTCTTTCTTTGTTCAAGCAAAGCTAGTGGGAAAGGATGAAGAGAACTTCGGAGAGTGGAGAATTAAGGCAGCAGAGAAACATGGGTTTGTTAAGTTCTTGATTTGAAATTTATTTTGATTGTTTTAGAAGGCAGTTTAGGCTCTAAAAGCAATTTCATGAAGAGAAGAGGAAGAATCAAGAAAAAGAGGAGATGAAACTTCCGAGTCCTTGACTACTACTTCACTGCCTTCTTTTGGGGGAAACAACACCCTGTCTTCAGCCACTTTTAGAAATTTACTACCTTCTCAACTTAAAAGATAGAGACAAATATTCCTCTAACAGAACCACACAAGTTTGTTCTCTCTTTCTATCAAGCTGAACTTTAACGCCAAATGGAGAATACCATTTTCTTTGTTCTTTAAAAGTATCTCGCTTGGTCAGATCATAGATGATAGATCATGCTTCAATTCTTTAAGTTATTCGATGTGGACATCAGTTTTTCTTCATTCAAGGGGAATGAAGAAAATTTGGATTGGGAAGATTCTGGAGGACCCATTGTCATTAAAAGATTAGTTAAATAAAGTAATGCAAATTAGAATAGAACTCTGAGACATTTTTAATTGAAAATGACTTTTTGTACCATGTTCGTTTGTAAGAAATTTTAGTTTTCTTACACAATCATGTTAGTTCACATCTCTATCTTCTTATATACTGTGGTTGTTTAATTACGAAAAACTATGAATTCTTAATGCTTTTGGGCTGGGTCCGAGTGTCTTTCTTCCATAGTCTCTACCTTCTTTCTCTCCTAACAACCTAAGTCTCCTTTATAATCCCCTTTCTTACATACTTCTTGTTGGTCCTTGGCCAGAAATATCGGCAATCCAATAGATAATGGAAGTAGGATATTAATACAAATAACATTATGGAGGTTAAAGTGTTTAGATTGGCAATAGGTGTCAAACCAGTAGTAGATTGATGATTACCTTCATGGCATACTAAGACGAGAACACACTTTCTGACATATGAACGCATATGTTATGAGAATATGAAAGTTGGTATCAACCATGGAAGGGTATGTAATATCCCTAATTCAGCTTAGGTACTAATAAGTGGGCTCATTGATATCTATGTGGACTAGTCAGATAAGCCTAGTACTTGAATAGGTTATATGAGAGAGAGAACTCTAGTCTATTGGATATATCAAGAGATGGCGAGTAGCTTATATAGAAAACCTATGATCCCAAGAGTACCTACTAAGCTAGCTCTTTTGATAGAGACTAGACCTGTGGTGGGGTTGTGGTTAGGTGCATAGGTTTGTAGGTAAGTAAGTGGGCCCAAGGCATTATAAATGGTATTAGAGCTAACTTTCGATCCCCGTATGTGGGGCCACAATGGATGTACCAATGTTACCAAGTTTGTAGTATATTTTGATTCGTGGTATGGGGACGAGATCGGGGAAAGCTACCTTCAGCGATACATGGTACATTTGAGTGTGAAGACTTAGGATGCTCATTTGAGTTTTATCAGTATGTAGAGATAGGGAAAGACACAATAAGATTATTAGTTACCTGCATAAATTTCTAAATACAGGAGATTAAACCCCATAACGAATTGATGAGATTTTGCAAAAGAAGTCGATGAGTAAATGAACAAAAGTGTTCATATTGAAGAAATGAAAAAAAAAACTTACAAGGGTCATTAGATAAAGAGATTCGGTAAGTGAGCCCACCATGGATTGGACTGTCATATTTGGATCGTGGTCAGAAAGGGGGTGGAAGAACCCGATAACACAGGGATGTACACATTGGTAGGCAGGTAGTGGCATCCATGTAGACCACGTCGGCTAGAAAGAAGGTCCGAGTGAGAAGTGGGTCCGAGCAAATGAGGATGGTAAGTCCATAAGAAGGGCGAATGTAATATCCCTAATTCGGCTTAGATATTAATAAGAGGGCGCATGGAAATCATGCTTCTATCTGGGCTGGTCAGATATGCTCAGGAGTTTAATAGGTTGCATGAGAATAAAAACTTTAATATGGCATTGGATAAATCAAGAGATGGAGAGTTGCTTATATAGAAAGCCTATGATCAAGAGCATACCAACTAAGCTAGCTTTTGTGAGGTGAGGCTAGCGGTAGAGAAGGATCGTGGTTGGTGCATAGTATGTAGGTGAGTGAGTGGACTCGTGGAGTTAACAGGGTATCCCATAAGAAAAAAATTAGATGAAAAGGCATAGATATGATCAATAATGTAGCGCAAACATTTTTAGACAACTTATTGCACTTCAGTTCATGGACTACTAACAATTAATATAAGGGTTATTCTCTAATCTTTCAAGTGATCCATTGGTCTCAATGTACCACATTTTGATGGCACGTTTAAATTTTTTGAATATGAGCAAATCTTATTATTTGGAGAGCGCTTTGGCTTTGAATGGATGCTTAGTTTGGATCTTGGTTGAGAAGGAGGCATAGGAAGGGCCATCACAGATATGCAAAAGAGATTGAGAGAAACTAACCATATGAAACTCAATTAGCCCTCACCAAGATGTATTACTAATCCTATCTTTCTAGTCAATCGTGGATATAGAAATAGTGTACACCAAAAATTAAAATTAGAACAAGAATTAGAACAAGTTTAAAAAGATGCATATTCAGCAGGTAACTAGAAATAAGCAGTACTGGAAACATGAATACGCTCTTTTCATGAGATCAAGGCTCACACTCGTGTGAAGCAAAGCACTAAAATGAAGGTGAGCGAAGACTTAAGAGAATAGATGTAGAGGTGGCAAGAGTGATCTAATTCTTAAAAAGAGGACAAGTTTCCTAAAGTGGTATCATGTCACCATCTTTTCATGAGATCAAGGCTCTCACTCTTGTGAATTTTCCCAAAAAAAAAACTCTAGTGAAGCAAAGCACTGACATGAAGGTGAGCCAAGACTTAAGAGAATAAATGTAGAGGTGGCAAGGATGATCTAATTCTTGAAAAGGAACCAAGTTTCCTAAAGTGGTATCATGTCACCATCTTCAAGACCACATAAAGGGAAAGAAATGACAAGACCTCTTTGGCAAAGGTAATTGAAGAACAATGGAAATTTATACAGTTGAAACTAAGAAAAAAAACAATCAGCAGCAGAGACGTGGAGTATGTTGATGAGGCCCAAAATAGTAGAGAAGAGCATAAGAGTCTAAGAACACAAAGGAAGAATACGAAAATTGACGATAATAGAACATAAAAAATTTACGAGATAAAAAGAGGTTGAAAAATATTACACCATTTGAAGGATGGTTCTCAATGGACTGAAAGACTTGAGAAAATAAAGAACACAACTGTAAGAAGGAAAAGGCCACAACGGAACCTTTTGACTTTTGGAAAGGTTGAAATCTGGAGACTTAACCTGGAAAAACTGTCACTAGTAGAACAATCATCTACAAACTCAAATAATTATATAGTAGGGATAGCTCAAGAAACCCCCTGCCATTTGCATTTTTAATCAAGAAATCCCCTAACGTCATTTTTTGACACAAACCCCTACTCAGTTAACAGTAGGGAGATTCTTGATTAAAAATGTAAAGGTTAGGGGGTTTTCTTGATCAGAAAAAAGGGCAAATTCGTCATATTCCAAATCAGAATAACAGCAAGAAAGAAAGTTAACGAAACAGGGGGTTTATGTGCAGAAAACAACGTTAGGGGGTTTCTTGATTAAAATTGCAAAAGGTAGGGGGTTTCATTATTTCCCCCCTACATAGAACATAAAAAAAATCTGCTTAACGGCAATAAGAGTTTAAGAGCAAGAAACTTACCAACAAAGCCTGTTTCTTTTTTGAATGTGAATGAACAACAAGATCCCTTGATACCTCATGCATTGAAGAGGTTATGTGTCTTCGTCCATTCTGTAAATTAAGCTGAGATGTTAGTGAAAAAGAGGTGGTGCAGTAGCATGAATATTATATGCAGTTTGCTTGTGTTTAACTACTTAACCACAAAGCAACGTGCAAAAATATAATGTTATAAAATCAATTCCTAACTTTACCATGCAAATGACATTTGCAACTTTCAAGTCTTGCTCCAGTTCCATCACTAATTGCATTCCCTTCACTGTGGTCATAGAAAAGAATAACAAACTAATATTAAAATAAATTTTAATTGACAAAGTTATGATCTGTGCATTCAAAGTAAAAAAAAAAATGCCAACAATAAGGTACAGGTGTGAGTAATCAGAAGCAAATATCCCAATTAAGAATTTAATACACTGATTTTAAACTTTTAAAATGGAATAATTAACTGTAACTGAATATTTTTCGACAAACCAACTACAATAAGAAAACACAATTCAAATACACATTGCTTCTTTGTTTATCAATAGAAGATCCATGAAGATCAAGAATTGTTTCGAGCTATATTAGAATGCACAATTTTCCCTCGCAAGATCCCATATGTTCTGATTCCCTTTCCCTATTTCCTTCTTAATCTAAACCAAACAGGAATCGACTTCTTCCCAACTGCTCTATCACATTCATTTTATTTCATTTTTCCTTTTACTTTCAACACTCCATTTCTGGACATCGATATATTTTTTTCTAAATTGCGCTATCATTTAATCTATATCCTATATCACTTATTTACCTCAATTAGAGAAGGTACACTCTGTTTATCAAATTTATTCTTAACTATAAGAGGGTAACCAATATTAGTGGGGAAAAATAAAGGATTTATTTGCACTAAATGCACAAGAAATTAGTTCAGAAAATATTTGGAAGTTTATGCTTTGAGCTAATTAGACACAATGAATCACATCTGTACAGTTGGATTGCGTGTTTTGATGCTCAAACATATATTTTCTACATGGGAGGATTTGAGCTCAGATCCTCCAAAGAGGATCCTCGTCAAACAATATATATGCCGTTTACAACATGAAATTAGTATTCTGTAGTGCATTTCAGTGACATAATAAAATCATACAAAAATCCCTTAGATGAAATTTGGAAGTAAACACATATTCCCTCCGTTTCAAAATATAAGTCACCTAGGTTTCTACACACCTATTAAGAAAAAACCTAGGATTGACAAAAAGTACTAACATTCTTGGTTTTTGAAGCTCATAAATGAGCTATCAATTGTAAAATGTCCAATTTGTCCTTCTCTATAATTTTAGTATTAATTCTTTTATAAAAAAGGTAAGGGTAAAATTGGAAATCTCATTAAAAAGTACTTGATGGACAATTAATAATGACAGGACATCTGCCTCGAAAACCTAAAGTGACTTATATTTTGAAACCAAAAAAGGGGCTAGAATGACTTATATTTTGGAACGGAGGGAGTACAATTACAACTACTTTAGAAACTTTTAAGTAATTATGTAACCAAACATGATTGAATGGTTAAAGCATTTTTTTCCTTTATTCTTAATGCCAAGCTGTAAAATCATCATAATAAAATAATCGATAAAGTCTACCAAAAGTTCCATTTAATCTTAATTATAATACTTTTCAACTAGGCAAATATTCAGCCTTAGCTTAATACAAACTTGGTTAAACAACATATACAATGAAAACCTGTAACTTTAATAAAATCAATAGAGTGATTAGTTTTGGATAACAGCAAGAGGATATCCTTTATTTCTCAAAGTTCATGCGTAAATTTTAAGGTTTTTATAATGGAAAATAAAGTGTTGATTCCATATCCTTCGCACCCAAAAAAATAAATTGTTCTACTTAAATTCTCAAACCCCAAAAATATTCTATTCACTTGTAACATGTTCTCAAGTTCTTCTGATACTATATATTTTTGGACAACAATTACTATATAATATAAATCTGGAAGGATATACATACAGATCAACATTGTGCATAGAGTTTAAAGGTACAAGCCAAATAAAACTAACAAATATCTAAACCTACCTAACAACAGATAAAACTAACTGATAAGATCCACTAAAGGACATCCATCTGACAAGGATATAATATCAAATCCATCTGAAAAGGATATAATATCAAATGAAAGAGTTTCTACGTGAGAACCTGAAATGAGTAACCAACTATTAATAAAACAATGAGCAAGAACTGTTTATACATGACAAGTGCACCAATAACTCTAGTTTGCTATAATAAAAAAATTACCCATTTCTTCATGATGCTCCATCACATGTCGGGACAGACATTCTGATATCTTATCCAGCTGTGCTAATCGAAGAGTAGCCTGTAAAATATATGAACAACTGATCATGTATCAGGACTAGCAAATGGGCTGTAACATATATTATACAATCGAAGAATGAGTGTCTGTGTTGTGTGGATCAAACAATAATGAATCATTATCTGATTACCTTGGGGTGTAACATCGGAAGATCTATAATGTGTGTGTGTAGAGCAAACAATAATGAATGTGTACCTAATTACCTTAGGATGTAATGTTAAAAGATCTTTAACTAATTTTTAACTAGCTAATCTTAGGATGTGTGTCTGAAGCAAACAATAAACAAATATATATCTGATTACCTTGGGATGTAATGTTAGATGATATTTAACGTGTGTATAGAGGAAACAATGATGAATATGTATCTGATTACCGTAAAAGATCTTTAACTAGTCTTTAAGTATTAAAGCAATTTCCTACCTCCCTCTAAGAGCTAAAGAAATTAGACAAAAAGAAACAGAGAGCAAGAGAGGACAAACAAACATTGAGTTGTTTCTCTCTAAACCCTTTACTTCTGTCTTTTAAGTTGTTTCTCAGTAAACATACTCTAGTTAGATCTTTGCTCAATCTGAAGCCTAGACTCAACTGGCTACGGCATAGTTTTCACCAAGGGCCGACCTTGGTAACAAATGATTCAAGTCGAATCCAATCTTTTTCCTTACAAGGTAGTATTTAAGAAGGGTGAAATTATGGGCCAGGTTCACGCTTAAGTATTTCAGACTGAACGACCTTGAAAAGAATTATAATGTATATTCAAGTTTTAAAAGAAAAATTGTATATTTTGTATCTGGTTAAAAATATCAGCATAATACATTACTACTTACACAGAAAATTAGTGTCAATATGTCTACAAATATATCAGCAATGAATTTCCAAATTTGAACTTGAGACCAACAGGGCCGGTGTAACACCTCGTACTCAACTCGTACGCACACAATTAACTAAATTCTAACAGGCTGCCTCAAAAGGGTGCCCGGACGGTTGGTGCCCTTTATCCTTGGCTTATTCTACTTATACTCTCTCTTTCCTACACCTCAACGATGTGGGACTAAATCTTTCCCCATGCCACGTCACACCCAAATACAACAGCCAGTTCTTCATTTCTTCCATGTATATTTTTGTCCTTTAGTCATTTTAATGGCCCTAAGCCCCATACTCATCTTCTATGGGCTCTTTATTAATTCTAATTACTCCTTTAGCTCACAGGAACCTCTATAGGTCACTCCAATAATATCACATATATATTTCTTTATATTTTTCCTATAAATCTGGGGTATTACATTCACCCCCTCTTAAGAATTCAGCGTCCTCGCTGAATACGGGACATGCAATCTAACACAGGATCGCCTTTCTAGTCGAATGTAGACTTATCTCCTAGATCAAATATACATCGCTGCCCACCAAGGGTCTTACGCATCTCATACACATATCGCCGCCCACCAAGGGTCTTACGCATCTCCTATATACAAGTTCTACATTCGATGTCGAAAGTTGGCTCTGATACCATCTGTAACGCCCCGTACTCAACTCGTACGCACACAATTAACTAAATTCTAACAACTGCCCACCACAGGCTGCCTTTAAAGGGTGTCCGGACGGTTGGTGCCCTTTATCCTTGGCTTATTCTACTTATACTCTCTTTCCTACACCTCAACAATGTGGGACTAAATCTTTCCCCATGCCACGTCACACCCAAATACTCTAGCCACTTCTTCATTTCTTCCATGCATATTTTTGTCCTTAAGTCATTTTAATGGCCCTAAGCCCCATACTCATCTTCTATGGGCACTTTATTAATTCTAGTTACTCCTTTAGCCCATAGGAACCTCTATAGGTCACTCCAATAATATCACATATATATTTCTTTATATTTTTCCTATAAATCTGGGGTGTTACAGCCGGCCCCTACCTTGAGGCCGGTGAGGGGGCCGCCTCAGCCCCCAATTTTTTTGCAATTTTAGGAGCCCCGAAATTTGTATTTCCCTTGTAAATATAGGCACGTATATTGCGCGTACAAAAACTATATTGTAATTAGGGCCTCCCAAAAATAATTATTTGGGCTTTTCACCGTGGGCCCCCGGGAACTTAGGGCCGGCCCTGGAGACCAAACAAAAATGAGTATTATCAACTGAACACTGCCATTTACAGAAAATTGTAGTATACATTAAATAAAAGGGATAATTCAGCAAATGCCCCCATTCAAAATATAGAAACTAGCATATATCCCCACAATTTTAAAAAACTAAGAAATACCCCCAGTTTGGACGAAACCGTTAAAATTCCCGTTAAGTGAACTCACGTGCGTCACACGTGATATGTAAAATGACCTAAATACCCATGATAAAATATATTTTAGCAAATGTCCCCCATTCAGAATGTGGAAACTAGCATATATCCCCCACTATTTAAAAAGAAGGATATTTGGGATATTTTAGTAAATGCCCTCATTCAAAATGCGAAAACTAGCATATACCCCCACTATTTTAAAAAAACTAAAAAATAACGTCAGTTTGGATGGAAGAGTTTTAGGGTTTTGAATACTATATAATACGTGTTTGTTGTTTTGACAAAAAAAAAATCAATGCCAGCATCAATGCTTTGTTTCTGCATCTCAACTTGGGTGTTGTTGAAGATGATAAACAACCTAGTCTGACACTATGTAATACTATATTAACAAAGTTCGTGAATAATTCATTAAATTAGCAAATTATTCACGAAGAAATAATTTGCCGAACAGATTCGCGAATTATTTGCAGGTTTGCATTTAATTCCCGCAGTTTGCGAATTATTCACAAAAATCACGAATTAAACGAATGTTTCGCGAATAATTCACGAATTTAGCAAATTATACAAGAAATATTTATAGATTTATACATATTTTTACTTAGGTGATGAGTACTAACTACTTAGATGCATTAAATTTTGTATTTCTTTCTTTCTAAACTTTTGATGATTTTTTTTTCTGAATTTGCAAATTTTTGTTGATTTCCAAATATTAAATCTGGTCGAATTATTTATAAACGATGAATTTGTGATTGTTGGTAATACACAAGCTCCCGTTGAACCTATTGTGAATGAAGATGATGGAAATGATGATGCACATTCTAGAGTGGTACAGGAGACCACACAATCTGTTGAAATAGATGATGGTACACAGGCTAGTGATGATGCACAACATTCTGTTGTAATGGATGATGGTTTTTGTACTTTTGGGGTCAAAATCTGAAGAAGATTCCCTTTCCATTACATTATTATCAGGAAGAAAGTTGTTCAGACTGAGTAATAACACATAATACACATTTTTCACAACACCTGACACTAAAATAGTGCGGTATATGCTAGTTTCCACATTTTGAATGGGGGCATTTGCTAAAATATCCCAAATATCCTTTTTTTAAATAGTGGTGGTATATGCCTAAGGTGGCTTTCTTGTCTAACCAAGATCGAGTTAAATCCAAATGCTTGAAATATGGAAAATGGACCAGGGTCAAGGTAGCTTTGAATATAATATGAGCCTCGAAGTGGAAATACATTAGTCAGGTCAAATGCATGACTTCTTTGGAGAAGCTAAAAGAAATGTGCGAAAGGCCTTGCCTCTACACCAAAACACTGAAGTTGTAGTGAAAGTCGAGGTTTCCCACTTATACCTGAGCCACAACACCCAATTTTATGGGTCGAGATGAGATGAGTGTTCATTTTGGCTCGAGACAAGAGAAGACAAATTACCATTTTATGGGCCAAAACCTGGTTGTGCACAGCAGCTAGATGTATTAATGTTTTAAAAAAATGTGAAAAACCCTGCCACTACACCAAAAGTCTCAAGTTGTGATGAGGGTTGAGGGTTTTCCATTTGTATCAACAAAATGTACTGAAATTTAAACATTACTACTTAAGTAACAGAAAATATACAAACAGAACAGAAAATATGAAAGAAAGTATGTAATAAAGCTTAATGGGCGTGGTAACTGACCTTCTCCTCAAAATAGGAAGCATCAGCTTCTTCGGATGGAATGTTCCGCAACACATGCCTGAGTGGATCAAAATCCTACACAAAAAAACACACAAGTATGAAAATCCAGAATAGAGACATCACTGTCTAATTACATTTTGCAGCCACTGTAAACTGAACACAATAAGGTGTTCTAATACACCACAAACTAAAACAGTCGACAGTCTTTCCTAAGACCACCATTTCCAACGTCTGAGAATTTGCAACTATTTCTATCAAGATCCAGCTGATCTCCAGAGACTGCAAAGAAGATGAATGCAGTTTCTGTGACTCATAAGGTGGTCAGCATCCTTAAAGACACTAATACAAATGATGTTTCACTGCTAAAACAAGCACCACATGAGAAACAATAGCTAGAAAAACAAAGGTGCACACATGGTAATCTGAACAGAACTAAGTATACCTCATTTAATTAAAGGAAAAGACAATCATCAGCAAAGCATAATTATGAACCACTGTGAAAAACTTTAAAGAAAAAATATCAATAAAAACTAAATTGATCGGTCAAGAATAGTGGAAACCTCTTCATAAAAGCCTTCCTCTAGTTCCTCTACGACTTCACCTTGAGAGCGACTACCATAAATAGAATTTAATTCTTCAGAATTTGATGAAAGAGAAAGTCTCTCATGTGGAGGCATTCCTGCTAGTGCACGAGCAACAGCAGCAGCAGCGGCTGCCCTAGCTGGCACCTGCAACAATAAAAGAAACATGCTCATATTCGAATTACCACATCAAGTATCAGCATTTGCAGTCATACAATAAGACTTCACTCATTCAATGAAATTGGTAATTTTTTGCCTCTTGAGTGACCAACTCCACACAAACTTTAATATACTTTAAATCTCCCCACAATCACAACCTTCCAAACATCATTAACTAATCTGCTTTTTCATTCACTAACTCATTAATTTTCATCTAATTAGATAATATATTCTCAAATATTTGAGATCTATACTGAATACTTCGCATTAAAATTGTCAAAATACAAAATGGAACTTTGGAAAAACTTTTATATAGTCCAGGGTAGATTAACACTAAATTAACAGATCCATGTTAACATTAGCTACTTATGTTATTGTGGCACAGTAATCGGGAACATTTAGTGGGATGCTGCGCACTGGAAATGTGGTGGCAGCTATTCAGGGAGAAAAAAAAAAATCCACAGAGTTTTCCAAATGATACTTCAAAAAAATCTAACACCTGAACCTAAGAAGTCTATTTGTTGCAAGCATGTCCCACAAAACCTTTTCCATCCAAGAAGAAAGTCTCCAAATACTTTAAGATTGCACATGGGCAAAACAGTGATATATATAATAAGATTCTATTATAAAGTTCAGAAATAGGGTTTATAATTTGTGGTGTACTATCACATACCAAATTAATTAATTATGTCATTTCTCCATATGAGGGAAGATTTTACAAGTACAGAAATTTTAGAAAATAAAATGGAAAATAAAAAAATTGATTAAAAAATTAAAGCACTGGTTATTTAAATATATTAAACTTAATATCTGTATTGTCTGAACAGCATTGTCGGTCAAAGCACCAAAATAATATTTTCACCAACTCCGTCGGTTTCTACAAATTTCAATTTGGAAACAATTCAATGAGATGCCTGCACGGAGGAAAATTTTGATGACTAGTAAAAAAAGATGATAGTGTGGTAAACTAGATTTGTTTTTATAATACTCTGAATGCGTCCTAATCTTGCAAAGCATATGGCCTTGCACGATGACGAACATGAAGAAACCTATCTTGTAATATCATAGAACTAGAAGGCTAAATTAAGTACCTTTGTAGCCTTAAACTTAGTCCGATGACAACAACAAGCACCTAAGCTATGTTACATTATAGTATTATACACTGTCAACACTGACCAAAGTGCTTACGTAGCATGGAAAATTCTATAATGCAGTCAGCCACCAACTCTTCATGCATACTCCTCAGACACGTATTTGACACTCTCAAATATGGCCTTGATTTTATAACCTATCTTGTACATCAGACACGTCTATAACAATATTTTGAATACATAGTCAACAATTTTCAGATAGTGTTGCATTTCTCATATTAATAAACTCTTGGAGGGTATTTGGTACGCAGATTAGAGGGGGGAATGCTTCCATTGCCCCCTCCATTCCCTTGTTTGGAAAATTGTAGACATATTTTGGGAAGAAATACTCCATTCCCTAACGAATGAAATCCCTCGATTTCATTCCCTCCAAAACATGTGGGATTTCTCATTTCCCATGGAAATAAAACTACAAAAGACTATTTCATCTCCATTACATATGTCGACCTCCAACACCGCCAGCTGCCACCACCACCGCCCGCTGCCAGTACCACCACCACTACCACTACCACCGTCGCCGCTCATCACCATCACCACTACTGACACCACTATCACCACCATCGGCACTACCACCACCACCACCACCTAGTAGGGTATTTTCATAAATTTAATATATGAGATTGTAGTACTCCGGGGAATATAATGTACAATACCAAACACAGTAAGATAGTATTTCTAGGAATACTCACTCCCTCCATCATATTCCTGAGAATACTCACGACCGGGAATAATTCAATCCACAAACCAAACACATCCTTGGTCCTTGTGCAAGGACCAAGGTTACCACGAACGACAATCACTTTGTTACGTAGGATGAACGCAGATTGCTACCTGATATGGCTAAAAATAGGATTAAATCGAGATCGTTCAAGTCGAGCACGAATCTTAAAGCTCTAAAGGGTAAAACGGTAATTTCACCTACAAATGGGTCCGAATTGAAAACTGGGTCTTTTCCAAGCCCAGTAACCCAAAAACGAGTATGTCTTACTGGGTCAGAGTGACAACTCATTACAAACCAGCCCAGGTTATTTAAAGAGTAATTCAAATTCATGGTTATCTCTAAGAGGCGGTTTAAACTAAATCTCTTATCATGAAACGATTTAAACTCTACATCTTATCCAAAAATACCGGGACATAGGGATAAATGATTATCTCTAAACTGTCTCTAAAGGCGACTATATACCCCTCTCCCCCACCATAAGAAAGGTAATCAATATTTTTTCCACAAAATGCTCTTTCATAATCTTCCTGATTACTGACTTGAGCATCGGAGGGTTCGTCATCGGGATCCATCCCGGTGTATCGAACTTTTTGCAGGTTAACGATAGCAGCAAGAAACAGTCAAATGCCGACCAAAACTCAACAGGTTTGCCTTTATTGTTTCCAGAAGAATCTACAAATACATCTGTTTGCTCCACACAAAATCAGCAGCAACACTACATATCTTAAAACTTGGTACACTAGAGGTAGGATTCTTCAATTCACTTGGTGGAAAAGAATTTAGAATAAGAATGTAGTTAAACGTGTTGCAAAGGAGTTCTATGTATGGATCATTAGTTAATATATATCGAACGCTATAGTTTGATTATATAAAATGAGGTCAAGGGCCTCCCGTCAATACTTAATAAACCTTGGTTATGTAATGCATTCCATTATAGTGATACGCTATCAGTATAACAGTCAAACAAAATGCAACACAAGTCACATTTATATGAATTTCTCCCAAATAATTGTTTAAGATCCGGAATGTTCATTTCATCGCTCCAAGTGGCTAACGTACCATGTTCACAAAAATACCCGCATAAACTATGGATCTTTCCCATTGGACATAGGTATCTTTCCAGTCAGATTTGTGCAGAATTGGTGATATATGAGTATATAATATCATAATTGTGTCCTAATTACTTGTGATTATTTGAAATGTATTAACACGAACCACAATTTCTCAAGATTAACTCATTAATAACTAAAACATAGTACAACTTGCAAAGGCAAAATTTAAAAAAACAGCACAAAAGTTTGCCTCTGTTTAAAAAAACAGCACAAAAGTTTCACTTTTTAAAAAAACAGCACAATCTTTAAATCTCAACTGACAGAGTTAACAAACCATTAACTGGTTTATACGTGCACTGCACGTGCCCATGTAAAATGTCCAAAATACCCCCCATATAACCAACGACCAGCAATCCACGCTACTCAAAGAACCAGTAGCACTACTAATTGTGCGTGCGTCTGTTAACAGAAGCAGCGAAGAAATCAAAGCAAGAAAGCAAGAAATGTCTCACAAAGTAAGCCACATCTCCGGCCTCATCCACCGCGTCGCCTCCTCCTGCCTCACCCAACACCTCCCCACCTTCCACGACAACCCCATCTCCGATTCCGAATCGGACCAATCAGACCACCACCCCCAGCTCAGACGACCAATCAAAACCCAGATCGAAACCGATCTCTCCACCGATGAAATCGAAGAATACTCCTCGGAATCCGACACGATAAACAACACTAATCAGAGTTTGATACTGGAGAAAGTAAAGGAGATGGAGATTCTAATGTGTGAGGTGTTCGGGGCGGTGACGGCGGTGAGGAAGGCGTATGTGAGCTTGCAAGAGGCGCACAGCCCGTGGGACCCGGAGAGGATGAGAGTGGCTGACGTGGTGGTTGTGGGGGAGCTGAGGAGGTTGGGGAGGCTGAGAGATAGGTTCAGGAGGTTGGGAGTTGGGGGTGGAGGAGGGGGAGCGGGAATGCTGCCAGTGAAGGAGGTGGTGGCGCCGTACGAGGCGGCGTTGGAGGATCTGAAGAGGGAGTTGAGGGCGAAGGAGGTGGAGGTAGAGGGTTTGAAGGAGAAGTTGAAGGGGAGGAAGGAGGGGATGGGGATGATGATGACGACGACACCACGTGGATCTCGAATTGGGAGGAAAGGGAAGCGCGTCGGGTGCATCACAGGGTTAGGAAGGGGAACGAATTGGGGAAGAAGAGGGAGGGGAACGAATTGGTTATATGGGGGGTATTTTGGACATTTTACATGGGCACGTGCAGTGCACGTATAAACCAGTTAACGGTTTGTTAACTCTGTCAGTTGAGATTTAAAGATTGTGCTGTTTTTTTAAAAAGTGAAACTTTTGTGCTGTTTTTTTAAACAGAGGCAAACTTTTGTGCTGTTTTTTTAAATTTTGCCACTTGCAAATTGTATCACATTGCAGTAACACGAAATTTAAAACATACAAAATTAAAGATAAGACATGGAAAGAGGGGAAAAAAAACCTCGGGGCGATCGGAGAAGGAAGGGGAGGGGAGCAAGGTGATTGACGTGGCAGACCGGACGGAGCTGAGGATCTTCTCCCCAACCCTAGAAAGATCCATTCCGCCTGCGGCGCCGGTGCCGACGCCGCCTTGTACTAGGAGGAGCGAGAGGAAGAGAAGCGGCGACAGCGGCGGCAGCGATGAGGCCTCCAAATCGAAATCGCCGGCGTTAAACGGATAAGAAGGAGGGAGACCCGATGGATCTCGACGCATCTCACCGGTTTCGGCGACGAGGACTCGGGTTTCGGATCCGGAACTCGACGGCTGCCATTAAAAAACTCGACGAAGACGACGACGACGACGACGACGACGATGATGATGATGGGGATTTGGGACTGAGAGTTTGGTAACGATCTCGGATTGCGATGGTTGCTTCGTTCTTCCTCTTTCCTTATTTTGATTTTAATTTTTTTCCGATTTTTAAATTTATTATAAGATCCGTAATATCGAGTGAAGTGAATCTACTTTGATAGTTAGTACTGTTAGTTGGGCTTGTTATGTAATTTTGCAATTTTGGATGGAGCAAACTATAAATTGCGTATCTTTATGTATTGCTATCTAGTGCACTTGTATCTTAGGCCCACAGTCAATTTATTAATGGGCTTTCTCGTTGTAGTGCTATAAGCTTTTGAAGCCCAGAAAGAAATAATTAAGAAATATGGTTAAAATCAGAAAGATCCCAATTGGAATCATTTTACTTTGTTTGGGAACTATAAGAGGAGATTATTGTGGCCCGGGGTTTGCTTTGCAATTTTTGTGTTTTGTGAGTTGGTGTTTGATTATTGTTTTCGGTGTTCCGCATTTGGTTTCTATAATGACACTGGTAATTTATACGTGCGATGCACGTCTTAATAAATGTAATATTTTTAAAAGTAAAAATTCAGAAGTACTCTGCATTTGATCTAAAATCAATCATATTGTAAATTTACAATAGTTATACACGTGCAAATTACACTAAGGCCTTCTCCCATTATAGTAGTAGGGATATGTCACAACAGCTCGTACCGGCCTACTTCTGCAGGGTATTTATTTTTTTGATGTATCGGATAGAGCCAAAAGGCTCCAGCCATCAAAATATATTAATCAATAAAACAATAATAATACAAACAAGCATCAATGGTTTTACAAGAGGTAAAACAGAATCAAACAATAATAACAGAAATACACTAATAATAAACAACCCAGAGGGCAAAAGCACGACATAATCCACCATCCAGAGCCCATCGATCGAAGCAGGCAACCCGGAGACACGATCAGCCGACCGAAGACAACAGAGAACAAGAACTCTCTCCACGAAGACATTTAAATCCACTAGCAGTCTAGAGCGACTCTAGCGGCGCAACGGCGGCAAGACATTGCTACCACCGGGGAAGACAACGAGCAGGCGCTGCACAACAGAACACTGACTAAAAAGCAGACACTGAACCCGCCTTTCTCGCAAGAAGGCGAGCGCTAACTCGAATCATGGAACGATCGAAAACTTTCTTCTTATAACTGCGCTTGACAGGGTGAAGGGCAGTCCTAGCAGAAGGAGCCGAGATCGCCTCAAAGTCAGAAGAAGAAGAATCAAGAGAAAAGGGACGCGGGGGGGAGGGGGGGGGGGGGGAGAGGGGGGGGGGGGACTAGGACTGCTGGGAGTAGCCGGAGAGACAGCTGGGATGGACTTGGTGGTGCCGGCCTCACAGGGAGACGAAATGCCATCAAGTCTAATAGCAAACTTTTGGGGAAGGGAGTGCAAGAAGAGATTGAAAGCCCTCAGGACTTGATAGAGCCCTGATTGGGCCCCTAACAGTTGATACCAAGAGAATAGGCATCCTGGATAATGAAACAAGATCACAGAACATGAGGGATTAGAGAAATTCAAAGCACAAGGGTAATCATAGTATAGAGAAGGGGTCTTATGGTCAATAATAGGTATGTCAGGATGGATAGGGGGTTCAACAGAGCGGGAGAGAGGAACAGTACTCCTCGCGGTACTAGACAACGAGAGGTACGAAGACATGGATTTAAAACAATCAGGAAATTGCCCCAGCTTCCCGAACAAAGACGGAACCACTGAGGCAAGTCGGGGGCGAGCCCTGATAGAGGCTCGGTGAGGGTAGATAACAAGTTTCGAAAAAACTTTGTGATCCTTAAAAAGGCTATCAATATTAGGACGATAAAGAGAGACAGTAGATGCGCGGGGAGAAGGACTAGATGGGGAGGAGTTCGAATCAGAACTCTCAGCCAGGACAGAGAAGTCGAGGCCCCGGCTTTCAACCCTACTGGGTTTACTAACCAAGCTATACAGAAGCTTGAGCTTTAAGAAGGGGTAATTAAGGAAGGATAGGAGTTTGGCTGGTAAGGGGTGACCTCTGGGCCATCCTAGGAGTTTTTGAAGGGCGAAGCATCGGTTACGAGAGTGACCAAGCTTATCACAGAATAAACACTTCGTTATATTCATACATTCACGCTTAAGATGCCCCGGAAGGAGGCTTCTGAAGCAAACCCTGTGATGATCGGGCCTCAACGGCGAGGAAGAAAGAACAGTCCTCTGCGAATTCTGCTGCGAAGCAGAACCCAGTGAGCTAGCAACAGCCTTGGAAAGAACCATGGAAGAAACCCTTCCAAGAAAGGACTAAGCCAAGGCTCCAAAAAGGAAGAGAAAAATTATAGAGGAACCACTAACAGAGAGGATTTTTTTTTTTTTTTTTTTAATGAATCCGAAACCAGCGATAAGGCAAACCAATGCCTTTCAAATCTGTGACTCTCAAAGAAGAGAAGCCGCACACTCCAAACAGGAGAGAAAGAATGGAGTAATCAGAGAGGAAGAGAGGATAGATAGAACGGGCGAACTAGACGACACACAATCAGTACACCGTCAGTACACCGGCATGAACTGACTAAGCCGCTAGCAAAAAAGACCCCAGAGAATGGGAAGCAGAAAGCCAGCACTGATAATCAGAGATCCCGAGAGATAAAACAACTAATGGATCACAACACAGATCAAATAATAAGTAACAATGCAGGACTGAGAGACTTGAAAAATTCTCGAAATTAGAAAGAAACACAGTAGCAACAAAGCCAGGGAAAACACGAGACACTACAAACTAATCCGCCACTAAATAGCAGCAGAGGAAGCAAACGGAACCAGGGATCCGCCCACAAGAACAAAACAAACCAGAAAAACACACCAGGACGAGACTACGAAATACTTACAGTGATCTGACAAGAAGGAGAGACGGGTCGTGGCTGGGCGGAGGAAGGGACACACCCAGAAGCAGTGCGCTCCAATAACGGGAACACTGGCTAGAAGACGGGGAGAAGCCTCCGCTGATGGCAGGACGGAGGCGAGAAGAAGCCGAAGCTGAAAAGCACCCACGGGGCCGGCAAAGCACAGCTCAGGCTGGAAAGAGAGCACAAGAGGAGATGCGCTGCACAACAGGCAGGGAGGCCCTGGGAACCCCGACGGAAGGCGGGGAGGCGATGGAGACCAGGAAACTAGCGGATGGAAGGGAAGAAGAGCTACGGAACCAAAACGAAAATGGCTGAGATGGGTCGGAAGGGAAAACGGCGCTCTACAATATTGATAGAAGGTGGAAAGCGAGATAGAGAGTGGGTCGACGGGATCTGGGGAGAGAAAGAGCCGAGGAAGAAGGGTAATTTTGAATTTTGAATCGCCAGCAACATCTAACCAATCAAGTATAATGTTATCTGGTATTATGCAGGGTATTTATGCGAATGTACAAATTTCAGTCACAAACACTTAATCAGGGATGGTAATTTTACACATTCTCCCGATGAAATGAACTATGTGAAAGCTCATTAGAAAAATCAAACCCAGAGGCCAGAGTCAAGGCCTTCATGTAACCCTTCAATAGAGACTTGATAACTAGTCAAGACTCAATCAAATCCCCCCATATAGGCAAATACGGATCAATTAGTATACTCATCTCTTCGAGAAGTGCTACACATATCTCAAAAATAACCTTAAAACCTATCCAAAGCACAGCAGTAAAAGACAATGTCCAACCACTAAAAGATAAGATTTGGATAATTTTTTAATTTTTTTTGTTTGTCTTTTAGTGCTCGGAATATGTAAAAAGATGTGTATCTCATTAGTGTTCCTTCTTCTTCTTCTAAAGATCTTCATATTCCTGATACAAAAGTATCTCTGGTGGGTCTTCCCCCATTCTGCGATTCTCTCCGTCTGGTTGGAGAGATGGCCAAGTGTGTGGGAGAGATCGTCAGCATTTCATCTAAGTCCAGATTGGCCTCTGGTAGTCTTCAAATTGAAGCTGTTTTTCGTTGCTTCTCCTCTCCGGAGCGTATTGAAGCGTTCGTCCTCACGGATGGTGTTTCTTCTTTTCCTGTATCGGTTCTTTATCAAGACGCCAAGTCTGGTTGCTTGGGACATCCTATCCCTGTTCCCAGTTCCAAATCCTTGCCTCTTGATGCTGATCTCACATCATCGTTCCACCCAGGTGCTTCATCTTCATCTAAGCCAAAAGCTATTATTGTGAAATCTAGTGGTGCTGGAGTTTCGCGCATCAAACGTTCTTCTCCTTATAAGCCTCCTTCTCCTCCCTCCATCCCCAAAATCTCACCTTCGAAATCCTCCAATTTGGTTTGGATCAACCCTGATCGTCATATTTCTAAGGCTGGTTCTAATATTGCAACCTCAGTCACTCCCTTTCCCTCCCTCGCTGCTGCTCCTCAGCCTATCTTCTCTCCTACCGCACCTGTGGTGGAGTCGCCTTCTCTAGGTGCTAAGGAAAAGAAATCTTCTTCTCCGTGGCCAGCTTGGGAAGTTAATCCGAATTTTAAGTCTGATTGGGAGCTTTTCCAACAGCTCGCGCACTTTCCCACTCCGAAGAAGTCGGACCCTGCTTTCTCCTCATCCAAACCTTCTTCTTCCCTGCCTTCCAAAGAGTCAACTTGGATTGAGCAGGATTCCCTCTTATCGGAGGAAGAGGCGGAGCTGGCAAGTGGTCCTTCTCAAAAGGTATTCGATGTCTTTATTTTTCAGCTCTTGTTTGATGGCGTTTATTTTGTTGCTGTTACTGTTTTCAATTTATTTCAGTCGGTTTTTTTTGAGTTTAGACTGCTCTTTTTTCCGGTGTTTTTGCCCCCCTTGCGGGAACACTATATCTGTTCTTGCATCCCTTAAATGGACTTCCTTTTATCTTGCGGCGAAATCCCGAGCATTATTGGCTTTCTCTCCTCTCTGTCTAACTCAATCGGTTGATCATTTCTCCTCTTTCTCTGTTAGTAAGGTTAATTTTTCAGGCCTCTCTCCCTCGTCTATAGTTTTGGAGGAGTGCCTCGAGAGGCCCTCTTCCTCTCAGGAGGAGGAGGCCTCTCCATCTTTTCACTCCCCCTCCTCTCCTCCTAAACCTCGCTTCATTAGAGCGAGTGCGCGCATTCAGGCTAAAAATTCTCATCTACCTGTATTTTCGGGATTGCCCGATAAGGATTATTCTCCCAGTGCTGCGCTGCGTCAGTTGCAGCCGGCACACTCTTCCCTTATCCCTTCCCAATGTTTAGGATCCATTTATGTTCCCATCTTCGACTCCCTCTCCAACCTGGAGCTTGCTTCTTCTGCCCAAGATCTTGGGTTTCTTATAGATCCTTTGGACTCACCTCGTATTCGTTCTCTTAGGAAGAAAGAATATTCTAGAGTTAAGGAGTTCCGTTCTTCCAATGATTAGTGTCTCATGGAACATCCGTGGTTTGCACTGCCCTACCAAGCGTAGGGCGGTTTTTGATTTAATCTCTTCATCTCGCTGCGATCTTATTTCCATCCAAGAATCCAAACTGGAATCACCCTCTCCTGCGATCTTTCGCTCCTTAGGTGGATCCATTATTTCTAGATGGATCTCCTTGGATGCTATTGGATCCAGAGGGGGCATTCTCTTTGGATTCAAAGAGGCCCATTTCTCCCTTATTTCAGTTCAGCGGTTGAACTTTTTCTTAATTGTCAAGCTCCACTGGTCCGCTTTCAACTGCCCGCTTACCGTCATTTCGGTTTACGGCCCCTCCTCCCCCGATAGGCGACCTTATTTTGGAATGAGTTCTCTTCTTTACAGCAATTCTCCTCTGATCTTTGTTTCTTTTGCGGGGATTTTAATGTGACCCGTTTTGCATCTGAAAGATCTAATCAGTTTTTTTCCATATCTCAATCGGGCCTTTTTAATGATTGTATCCGTAATCTTCAATTATCTGACTTACCTATTTCTGGTAGGTCATTCACTTGGTCCAATCAACGGGATCTCCCTACCCTTGCCAAACTTGATCGTTTTTTGGTCTCGCACTCCTGGTTGATGAAATTTCATCAATCTTTTGTCCAGGCTCTCCCCAATCCCTCTTCTGATCATATTCCTATCTTGCTTCATTCTAATTTCTGCTTCAACATCAAGCATAAATTCCGTTTTGAAAAGTTTTGGCTTCAAGATCAACTGTTTGTTAATCTTGTTTCGGAATGCCTTGCTTCGGTTTCAGGATCTTCCGGGTTAGGTAACATCCTGCTCAAGCTTCACGCTATTAAATTCGGTTGCAAAATATGGAGATCGGAGAGACAAAGCAACACCAATTTCCTTAAGAATTTCCTTTTGCAAACCATTGCTTCCATCGATAGGATGGAAGAGTTTGGGCCCATATCCGAGTCTTGTAGATCGGAACGCCGATCTTGCAAGCTTGAATATGAGGACATCCTTCACCAGGATCATCTTAAGTGGGCTCAGAGAGCTCGTCTTAACTGGATCAAAGAGGGTGATGCTAATACAGCGTTCTTTCATAATTTTGCTTCCCATAGACAACGCTGCAACCGCATTTCCTCCATCACTGCTCAAGGTGAGGAACTTACGTCTGATGAAGCCATTCATCGGGAATTTCTTTCTTTCTACAAAAATCTTGTTGGATCCAATAAGCACCGTATGATAGAGCTTGATTGGATTCAACTTTATGGTATCCAGCAGCATGATCTTTCTTCCCTCGAAGCCCCTTTCTCCCTCGAGGAGATCAAATTGGCCGTATTTGCTTTAAAAAGCGATTCGGCTCCCGGGCCCGACGGTTGTCCCGCTTTCTTTTTCCAAAAATTTTGGGATCTGCTTAAAGCAGATCTTCTCAAAATGTTTCAGGATCTTCATCAAGGAACCTTCTCTTTCGACCGTATCAATTATGCTCATATAGTTCTTATTCCTAAGTTCATTGGGGCTCATCTTGTCTCTGAGTTCAGACCTATCAGCCTCATCAACACTTCTTTCAAAATTATTATGAAAGTGCTTTCTTCCAGATTGAGTGCTATCATTTCACCGATGATCGACTCGGTTCAGTCCGGATTTATCAAAGATCGTTTTATCCTCGATAGTGTAGCCTCGGCTCAGGAAATTATTTCCCATTGTCATAGAACCCAATCGGAGGGCATCCTCCTTAAGCTTGATTTTCAAAAAGCCTACGACAATGTTAATTGGGATTTCTTGTTTGACATTCTTACATTTCGTGGATTTGGTCCCAAATGGATAGCGTGGATCAAATCCAGTTTATTCTCAGGCACGTCATCCATTTTTATCAATGGGGCGGAAGGTCGCAAATTCAAACTCAAATGCGGTCTTCGCCAAGGAGACCCCCTATCTTCGCTCCTCTTCTCTCTTGTAGCTGACGTTTTTAGCAGGCTTCTCAGGAACGCTTGGAATTTGAACATGGTTGAAGGGCTGGGCAGCTCCCCCTACTTTGAGGGAGTGCTCAACCTTCAATATGCGGACGACACAATCATTTTCACCAAACCTAATTCTCACTCTCTCCGTAATCTCAAGCTTCTCCTCTACTGTTTTGAGATGGCTTCTGGTTTATCGATTAATTTTCAAAAATCCTCCGTTCTCTGGTTAGGTGGATCTCCCAATCGCCAAGTGGAAGTTTCTAACTTTTTTAACTGCCCAGTAGCTTCCTTCCCGATAACTTACTTGGGCATCCCCCTTCGTTGGGGTAAGCTGCATAGATCGGATTGGCTCCCTCTTGTTGACAAAGTTGAATCTAGGCTTAATGTTTAGACTAGTAAACTTCTATCAAGAGCTGGTAGACTTACTCTTATTAACTCTGTAATTTCATCCATGCCCCTTTATCTTATGTCTTTCTACTATTTACCTTCCTGGGTTATCAAAAGGATTGATCAAATTCGTAGTAATTTTTTTTAGAACGGTTCTTCTTCCTTTAAACCAGGGTCCCATCTGTGTCAGTGGAAACTGATCTGCTCTCCCAAAGAGGAAGGGGGCCTCGGGGTTTTGGACATTCGCGATCATAACATTGCTCTTTTAGGTAAATGGTTGTGGAAAATCCACAACCATGATCATTTACCGTGGATTAAGATGGTTAGGAGTTATCGCTCCTCCACCAACCAATGGTGGGAATTTCCAGAGTCCTCTTGCCGCATTGCTTCCCCCTTTTGGAAGGGTATTTGGAAGGCAGCTTCCGCTTTTCATTGTGGGATTTATCGTATTTGCCATGACGGGTTAAGAGCTAAATTCTGGTCTGACCTTTGGATCGGTAACTCTACGCTAGCCACGGCGTTCCCCTCTCTCTTTAATTTGGCGGTTTATCCGCTGGCGACCATCGAGGATTCTTTTATCCTTTTCGACAATGTTCGTTTCTGGTTTATACCTTTCATTATTGATCTTCCCCAATCTTTGGCCGAGGCCTTTGATGACCTCATCTCCTTGCTCAATAATTTCGAATGGAAATATTCAGAGGGCATCGGTTGGCGATGGTCTTCTTCGGGATGGTTTTCAGTTAAATCCTTTTATAAATTCCTTAACTCTAGAGGAGTTAGATCCCCTGTAGCAAAATTCTTCTGGGATATTTCAGCGCCTCTTAAAGTGATTATCAACTCTTGGCTTGCCTTTAATTTTAAGTTGCCCACGGTCGATATTCTTAACAAAAGGAACTTAGCTTTGGGTCAGCTTTGTGCTCTATGCACTCAGCATCCTGAAGATGTGAATCATCTTTTTACTCAATGCTCCAGTGTTATCCCGTTGTGGAAGATTAACTCACTGGCTTGGGGCACAGGTGCTATTCCACCTGACTTATCTTCTTGTTGGAGCTTTAAACCCTCGAACCCCCAGTTCGGTAAAGTTTGGATTCTGTCGATTCATATCATTATTTGGATTATTTGGAAAGAGAGGAATGCTATCTTATTCCAGCACCGCAAGCACTCTAGAGTCGCTATGATTGATGATTTTCTATTCCTTTTCAATCTTTGGTCGTCGAGTTGGAGATCTTCGGATATTATAGTTCTAGCTAATCAGAAATTAATTGACGCTTTTACTTGTCTTCGTACTCTTCATAGCTTATAGCTCGCATGCTTTTTTTCTGCATTGATTATGTATTTAGTTTACATTAGATTGTTCTCTCCCTTTTGCAGACTTGAACTCTGCTTTCATTACCGTTCGCAAGATCAGGTTTTGTGCTCTTCCGGAGGTTCTTGATGCCTGTTTGGGACTTCCTTTCCGAGCGGTAGCTTTTGGATTTTGGCTTGCTCTTCCAGCAGTTTATCTCTGTTCTACTTATGTTAATATTATGAATTTCAATTTTTGTTACTGATGCTTCCTTTCATCAGTTTATGTTAGTGCTTATATGGCCTCCCTTCGTTTTTGTACTGCCTTTTATGGGATGGTGTCAATTAAGAGGTCTCCTTCCTCTCCTGGTTTTTAACATTTGTGCTGCGGTTTGTTTGGTGTTTCTTGCTCTCTGAGCATCCCTTCTTTTATTGTTGTGTTGTAGCTACAGGCTTTCTTTGTGCCACTCTTGATGAGAGGGCTTCTGTATGCTCTATTCGGCCATTGCTTTTGTTGGCCTATTCTTTTTAGATTGAGCTATTTCGGAGTTCGCTGCTGTCTCCGTAGCGCTCCTGAGCTTATATGATCTCTGACGATTGTTCTATTTTGATTACTGCTCTATTTGCTTGCGTTGTTTGGTTTGCTCAGGTTTCTTTCCTTGTCAATCGACCCTAGCCTATGCGCTGCTTCCCCACATTTTGGCTAGCGGATTGTTTCTCCAGGTCAGGGGATGTTTGACTGTTTCGGTGTGGATGGGTTGAAGCTGTTTTCGCTGCCTTCTCCATCATCGTCTCTGAAAGCTCAGCAATTTTGGCTGCGTTCGAGACTCTAGCCCGGTTCCTGCTCGTTTGGTCTCGTTAGCTATGCTTTACTATGTAGTTGTTTTCTTCTGTCCTTGTTGTTATTCCTTTGCGTGTTATTGTGTTCATTTTACAGCTTGTAAAATTGCTTGTATCTGACTTTTATTGAGATTATTTAATGATATTCTGATGGCTGGGGTCCTTAGGACCCTATCCGGTTCCTCAAAAAATAAATTAGTGTATCTCTTTAGTAGGTTTTACACCTACATTGATTAACTGATCAAGAGAGTATCGTAACCACTGGGTATTTAACCTAACCTCTACCCCAATACGGAGGAGTAAAGAATTCTATCTCTCTCATATTTTAGATTTAATTTCTTACCTAATTTGTCAAGTGGTGTCCCTCAATAGACATCAAGAAACTTCCAACAGTTGATTTGTACAAGAATCCTAAGCATCAAAACCAGTCTCTTTACCCCGTGGGTCCACCTTTTGATTTTTCTATGCAAATTTCTTAGAAGAAGAAATGTGGATCACGGAACTAAAGATTAGGACCAGAAAACTCAAGAGACGTATGCAACACTCCACATCTCTCCTCAATTCTGGAAAACGTCCAAAAACACACCGACTTTTCTGCTAACTTCATCCCAAAACCCACCAATTAACCTCTCAAACTCATAAACATTCTAAATCAACCATAACTAATTTCTTTATAGTCGAGAAGAAGAAGGAAACAAACATATTGCAATCAATCACAAAACCCATAACTCGATCGTAACAACATAAACAAGTAACTAATTAATCTATGATGATGATCACTAAAATGATTCATACATATATCGCTCCATAATCTTTAAAAGAATAAAAAACAGAAAGAAAGAAAGAAAGAAAAAAAAAAACACTTTCTAATTAAAGCATACAAAGGGTGTACATATATATAAAGTCCATACATTAATTACCTAGAACCTAACTAAAACCAAACTATGTACTAATCTTCCTCTTCTTCTTGGATATCAACTGATCATTTTCCCTTCTTTTGAACAGGCTTTCCAACTCCTCGGCACCGACCACGAAAAACTCGAACTCCGACAACCTCCTCTTGCACGTCAAAACCCTAGCTGGCTTCCTCGGCGCCGGCGGGCAAACACTAGCTACGAATGGCAACTTGAATTCTTTCTGCGTCGGAGTCGTGCACTCTTCTTCCTTCTCCTCCACCACCACCAGCGGTACTCTCACCGGAGAACAAACTGCGCCAACAGACCACAGAATCGGCCCGTGAGAAACCCGTGAATATTCCGGTGAAGCAGACATAGTAGGATAACTTTGGATGCCTCTCTTCCTATATCCCTTGCTTACAATATACCCACAACAACTAGTCGGTAGTATTAGATAGGCTACCCATTTTATGGTAGTGTAAGGAATGAATGGAGGGTTCGGATTGATTTTGGGGAGGGGCGGTGGAGATGGAGGGCTGGGATGAGAGGACATGACTTTATTCCATTTTCTGACAAGGGGGTTTCATAGGATGCTTATTTCTGAAAGCATTGAATGGATGGATCAGAGGATCTAAGAAGAGGGTATGGGTGTGGGCCATTGGATGAATGGGGTGTGTGTGTGTGTGGAAGATTTGCGGTACTGACCCACTTATTGAAAATATTTGAAGGTATGACCGACTTTCGAAAACAATTATTTTCAATAACGACATCATTTTATATTTTTTTTGCATGTCGTTATTTAGAGTAACGGTATCAGTATATTTCTCATACGAGCGTAAATCTTGTAACTTAGAAAAAATTCTAGGGCAAAAGCCAAAGTACCCCCCAACGTTTGGCCCGAGTACAAAATGCCCATACAACGTTTGAAAAAGTACAATAAACCCATTATTCCGTTAACTTAACCCTTTCCGTTAAGTTATAATTATTAAATTACCTTTTTACCCTTACCCTTTTATATTCAATCTCTTTCTTCCATTTCTTCATTTTTTTTTTCTTCCTTAATTTTTTCTTGTTCTTCCCTTTATTCCTTGAAGGGAATATATCTTATCTTTTTTGCAATTCATATTTCTATCCAGACGGTTGTCAAAATTTCTATCTTAGTAGCTATTGTCAAAATTTGATCTTAGTAGCTATCCTATTCAATTTATGGTTTATTCAGACTATGGAGGATTTCTCCTACTAACCCTTATGCTGGATATTCTTGGGAACATATTTGCTTCACTCTTTGTTAGGTGCTTTGTTTGGGAAACCACAGGAAATTTTTGACCTACAACAGTTACAAACTAGATTTCTGAGTGCCCTGGCTTAAAGAATATGCACAATCTTTTCTTTTACATCAAATTAATCTGGTTGCTTTGTGTACGCTACTGTAATGAAGACAAATCTTTCGTTATTCAATTATATTTTCTTTTTCTTTCTTTCTTTCTTTCTTTTTTGAAGCAACACAAATTAACCCTCCCATTATCCCCCAATTGTTTCATTCATCTTCGGTCAAGTTATGAATTAGTTTTACGTTCTACTATAGTTAGATAAAGGAAATTGACACTAAGAGAGGGACGTATAACTTAATACAATCAATGTTTTAACACTAGAAATCTAATCATCTTAAAAACCAAATGAAAGGAAGAGGTTAATTGGATCGTCTAAACTTCATCGGTTACCCCCACATATCAGGCTGCAATCAAACAAGTATGTCACTTGTTTGCTCACGTCAGGTTTAATACCTTGAAGGCTCTGAAAGCGATCACCACTCACGAACATGTACTAAAGGATCAGAAATGAAAGAACCAAAGAGAATCTCATGCTTAAGATAATTTCGTGGTTGGTTCTTTAAGTCTGTGCGCATTAAGAGAATCTCATTCAGCCAAATTAATTAGTCTTCTCAATTTAGAGAGAGTGGTAATTCAGTACTATTAAGCAATTAGAACATTGATAAAAGGGTAAGGGTAAACAGGTAATTTAATAATTATAACTTAACGGAAAGGGTTAAGTTAACGGAATAATGGGTTTATTGTACTTTTTCAAACGTTGTATGGGCATTTTGTACTCGGGCCAAACGTTGGGGGGGTACTTTGGCTTTTGCCCAAAATTCTAAGTGTTGAAATAACTTATAAATAATATCGTTATCCCCAAGAACGGCATTCGAATTACTGATACCGTTATTGGAGATAACGACATCAGTTATAATAAAATGAACTGTTGTCGTTGTTCCAAACAAATGCAACAGTTCATTTTATTATAACGGCATCAGTAATTCAAATGTCGTTCTTGGGGATAACGACATTATTTATAAGTTGTTTGAACACTTGGAATTTTTTTCAAGTCAGAAGATTCACACTCGTATGAGAAATATACTAATGCCGTTATTCCAAATAACGGCATGCAAAAAAAAATGTAAAATGATACCGTCATTGGAAATAACGACATATAAATAACCTATGACGTTATTTTCAATAACGGATTATGATGACATGTCCAAAACTGTGTCAGATCGCTAATTATTTTCGAAAGTGGGTCAGACCTCCAAATATTTTCAAAAGTGGGTCAGTACCACAAAAAGTTCAATGGGGGTTTTCTGATGTGGGGCCCAATTAGATTTTTGCCGAATTTTTTACACTCGCTAGTTCAAATGAACTCGTTATCTCAAATAGCAAGTGTTTTTGTATGCATTTCATGTAGAAATTGCATATTAAAATTTCTTCAAGTGTTGGAGAAAATTATAGACCAAGACTTGCTATTTGACGATCAATTTGGTAAATAGTTTCGAAAATTGGTCAGTCTGGTAAATACTTTTCAAAATTGGGTCATTTGGTAAAACATTCATTTTTGCCTAGGATGCTAGCTGTATTGGGGATTGTGGTGGTTTTTGTTTTTGGTTAGGTTACTTTCTTTCTTTTTAACAGTTACCGAGGTGTTGAGATTGGACAAGATGCACACGAGGGGTGAAGACTGAGGAGAGATTATGCTTGGTTTTCAGGAGCTGGTCGGCAAAGTTAATGGAGGTTTTAAGGGTTTGGGGGTTAAAAGACAAAGGAAGAGCTCCCTTGGATCCACATCCTTTGTAGGAGGTTGCTGGGATAAAGTAATCTAAGCTATTTTGGTTCTTTAATCTTTGTTCCATTTATTTTTGCAATGAGTTTATTACCATGAGTATGAGCACATCTAATGCACATGTAAAAGGGCGATTGTGTTCAGCCATGAAAACGGCTGATCTGAATATTATATATATTGTTTGGGTTTAACTGACATAGATAAGATCATATTTAGAAGAAGTTTGAGTTATAATAGAAAAGATAAGTAGATACTGACTGATGTCTCAATTTTTTTAACCGGTCAACAGAAAAATCAAATGCAAGGAATTGCATATTTGAAAATTTATTGCAAAGCATGGCATGGCATGAGAATGAGATAAGATTCACAAATACAAGCAAAATATTGTAAGTTCGATACTGGCTCAGCGTGACATTGTTACAACTGAAGCTAGGGGCTTGATATTGTCACAATTCTGAAGCTAGGTATTCGATTGACATGCTTCTCTTTGATATTAATTTCAAAAGCACTGCTGCATATATTTTTATGTATAGCTCAAGTTGTGCATGGCACATATATATGATCAATTGTGTTATTAGTAATCTGTTGTTAAAGATGTTTCAATTAGTTTTCTTGCCTTATTTCCAACTTGTTATAAACTTAAAACAAATTGTTGGTTTTTTTATATTCTATTTTTTATGTGTAATGTAGGTGTTAAAGGAAAATGTAAAGACTAAAAATTATAGTATCCAGAATTGATATGATCTTGGTATGATGCGCGAACTTTACAACTCATGATGATATGTGAAATGGGTAAAAATAGAACAAAATCGGGACTATTCAAATCGGGCACAAATCTTAAAGCTTTCAAGGGTAAAATGACAATTTTCAGCAAATACATGCCCGACAAGAGGGACTGGGCCATTTTCAGACCCATCGACCCAAATCCAGCCTATAATAGGGACTGTCACGACAGCCCTATCATAAAGAAGTCTAGATTCATTGAACTGAGTTTAAATCCCCTAGTTTAGGGGATAACTGATTTTATCCTCCCATACACAACAGAGAGTTTGAAAACTCTTCATAAGGGAGGGATAACCGACTCTATCCAAACACTGGGAAGTAAAGATAAATGATTATCTAAAAACTGGTCCCTAAGAGCATCCACAGTCGTTCGATGTAAAAAATGGCAAAATGCATATTTTGCCCATCCAATTCGATGAGCATCCACAGTCATCGAATGGCAAAAAAAATGCATAAAGTTGTTAAAAAAGAAACAGACGAAACATGATGTTTTGTCTGCAATTAAAAAAAATACGGGACGAAACAGGGGAAAAAAGGAAGTTTTTTTTTTGCAAAAACAAATTTTTAAAATAGTTTGTAAATAATATTTGCAAAAACAATTTAAAAATTTGCAAAATAAATTTAAAAATTTGCAAAAACAATTAAAAATATTACAAAAGTTCCAAAAAATTCACTGTAGCTGGACGAAGCATGGTGCTTCGTCCGGATTTTTCGGAAGTTTTTTTTGTAAAAACAAATTGCAAAAAGAATTTTTTTAAAAAATTGTAATTTTTTTTGCAAAACAATTTAAAAATTTGCAAAATCAATTTAGATAATTGCAAAAAAAATTTAAAATTTACAAAATTAATTTTTAAAATTAATTTTTTTTTTAAAAATTGGATTGGGACAAAGCATGATGTTTCGTCTCACATTGGGACGAAACATCATGTTCATTCCCACGCTTAAATTCGTTTAACGGTTATTTTATTTGGTTTTTTTTTTTTACTAAAATAATAATTAAATAATCCTGATGTTTCGTCTGCTATAATATGCATTTTGCTATATGGAATGCTATTCGCCCCTTTCTAATGTAGCGATTTTGCCAAAAAATGGCAAAATAGCAGACGACTGTGTGAGCTACAGTAAAAAAAAATAGAAAAAATGGCAAATAAGCAAACGACTGTGGATGCTCTAAGGTGACTATAAATACCCCCCTGCCCCAACTAAAACAAGGTAATGAGTATTTTCTTGAAAAAAAGCACTTTCATACTCTTCTTGAGTTCTGACTTAAGCGTCGGAGGGTCTGTCGTCGGGATCAATCCCAGTGTTTCAGACTTGTTTTGCAGGTCCACGAGAGCGTTATCAGCCGTTCTCGACGACTGGATTTTGAATCAAGTGCATTTTTTGCGGTCAACATCGACGATTGTCAAAGGTCAGATTTTTACTATTTTTATTAAAAGAATTCACGTACCTGTTTGCTCCCACACAGAAATAAGCAGCAACAGATTGACGCCGTCTGTGAGAAACAGAAAATAAAAACAAGCTTTCAACCATACCTTCGAAGGGGAAAGGGAATGCATCGGCCTCAAGCCGACGAGCCAACCATCTTTCTCCACCTCCTCTACTTGAGGATGTTCCTCCTCAACAACTTCAACTGGTAAAGCAGCCTCAACCAGACCAACAGGTTCAGTACTCCCAACCAGAACCGCTCCCTCTTCAGTAGATTCAACCCCGGTCTAGAGGTGTAGCACCGGGGGGCTCCCGCCGAAGCTGGCGTGAACAACACCCTCTGCACGATCATGTCTCAGTCCATAAAGGCCTCCCGAGGTCCTCGGGGATCAAGGACCTCCGTCAAGTCATAGTCAACTACCAGCAAGGGTACGATCTCTCAGTCCGCCTGAACGAGAAGCAAGCCTATGACGACATCTCTCATCCAGAACCGCAGGAAAATAGGAGGAGTCTCTATCCTCGAAGGCAAAGGTCCAGAAGAACCCCCTCTCAAAGGGGATGCAGAAGAACCACCTCTCCAAGGGGACGAAGAAGGTCACCTCCCTCTCGGCAGCAAAGGAGTCGGACCGCGACCAGTTGGTCGGTTCATAGAGCCAATGGAAATGAAGAGGCACCCGTCACCAAGGCGGAGTTCAATGATATAAAAAATCAAATCCTCCGAGCCGTCAACGTCGCCCCAAACGGGGGCCGACAAACAAACAACCGCCGTCCCGCAACCGTACATGATGAGGAGTCCCGCGGGTCGACTAGATCCAACCAGAGGGATAACTCAGTCCTTCGTCGTCTCCTAGAGATGGATGATCGTCTCAACGAGATCAACCGAGAAGAGGCTCAGCATGCCAAGAATTTTCGATCGAGCCGGCCTTCATTGTCATGCCCTGCTTTCCAAAAAACAGAATACGTGTACGTAACGTAGGCCCAGCGAATGATGTAAACACCATTCATAAGCTGTGCCAGACTAACTCAGCAATATGAACAATAACACAACCACACAAGAAAAATATAATCACATGAATCAAAGATAAACTTCAATAATAATGAAATAATCCAAATAATATCCAACACAATATCCAACATCTGGGAAATAAAAATAAACGACGGGGAACATAAGCCCAAAACAAAGTATAATATCCAGACAATGTTCAAAGAAATAAAACTAGCAACAAAATAAACTAAGCGGCTCAATCTTTAGTTCCATCTTCTAGAATTGTTGCTCACCAATTCCTGCTGGTACAGATCCTCCAGTACCTGCAAATTCTTGATCTAAAAAGAAAGAAAAATAATATCCTTAGAGCAAGTCGTGAATAGCAAGTAGAGGGAAACAGAGAATAATAGGAACATAGTATATCAAAGAAAATGGACGGGATCAAAGTCAATAACAAAAGCAAAGATAGGCAATAATATCAAAGATATATATTTAATCATGAATGCAATGAATGATGTCAATTTAAATGTTATCTTGACGACGATATACAGGATCAAGCATGGAATATCAAATGTAGGTTATTAATCATTTTATTAATCTATCTAGTGTATGTACTACTGCGTCTCATATGTTTCATACCACAATTTCAGTGCAAGCAAACAGTGAACGTTTTAGACTGATGGTGAATTCACGGATCGTGTACTCGGTAACAAGATGACAAGATATCATGATAGCGTGGTCACATAATAACAATCAATTCTCCACCTTCCAAGTTATAAATTAGGCAAGCAATAAGGCCTTTACCGAGTACATTTTCCGATCGTTCACTACCAAGTCATCCCATAATACCCCGGCTTGTTAATAATTTATTTTCATCCTATGTGAGCATGCAAGAAGGTGTCAATGTTTTATGATGCTGGGTGTGACTAATTCTGCTCGTTATAGACAAATCAATAAGCAACCTTAATAATTATACACAAATTACACAATCTGGACAACATGACATTGCTGTACAAAAACATAGATTACTGCTACTATAGAGAAGCAAATCTGGATCCATAAGAAATTCTAGAAAATAAACTTTCTGCCGGTTCCAGCAAATATATATATGACATATAAAAGTTACAGAAACTAGGGTGATGACTCTATTCTTTTCAGATTTTATGTTCAAGCAGCAAGTTGTAAATTATGTAAACTCATATGGAACAGATCAGAAAACTCATCAATTAAATCTACAAAATTCAGGGTGATTCCTATGCATGTATAGTCTCCGCCAAATTTATTTCATATTTTTATTTTACTGTTAACATGTTCAATTTAATTATAAAACAGAAAGATATGCATGAATTTGTGAATCTGGAAATTCTGACACAGTTGTACTAAAATACTGATATCTAATACAGTATAACTCGAAATTCATATCCATTAGAATTCTGGAAAATAGATTCATAGGGCTATAATTCATGTTCAGAAAGTTATTTCAAATTACAACAGCAACATAGTCGAAAACCTGATACAAAAAGAAACAAGCAGTAGTCCAGAATTTATTTTGATATGCATAGGCAACAACTTAATCATACGACCATATAATTCATGCTAATTAATAATTAACGTGATGCTAGATGTTTAACATGTATAATTCTAATTTTAAGATGCAATTTCACAGGCATGGTAATCAATTCATCATATCATTTCAATCTAACATATTCAATTCATCAATAATTCTATCACATTGATCAAGTTTTTTTTTATGTAATTGTGCATATGCAAAATTCAAGAGGGACTAGGTTTTAGATCAAAGATGTAGGCACGATGTTAAAAATATACCGGGTTAGCTCGTGTAAACCCTCAATATACTTAACGGAATTTTAAGAGGGACTAGGTTTTAGATCAAAGATGTAGGCACGATGTTAAAAATATACCGGGTTAGCTCGTGTAAACCCTCAATATACTTAACGGAATTTCAAATAGCAGTACAATAAAAAGGACTGGATCTACTTGCAGAGATCAAAGAAATCTTGAACAAAACAAACAATTAGTTCAAGAAGAGACTTGCCTTTTAATTAGTAGATTCGAATATATAGAATAAGGGGATGAGAATCCCAGGTGACAAACCACGATCACGGAAACACGTGCGAGCCACGTGCAAAACAGCAAAACACAGCAACACTCCAACACCGGATCCTCTTCACAAACACCAAAATAGCAACGAAGATCTCTTCTCAACCGCAAATACCCAAATAGGATCCCCTACTCTACAACATAGCAAACACCAAATAACCCAACATTGTGCATCTTCTCCAATGCGACAGAGAGAGAAGAGAAGAGAGAGAGAGAGAGAGAGAGAGAGAGAGAGAGAGACGGCAGGAGGGACGGCAATTGCGGTGACTGACTGCGACGGTGTCGAGCGGAACTCTATTTCGCTCCAGAACAGAGGAGGCAAAACGGAAGGGGTTCGGGGCTTGGACGACGATGACGAGGTGGTGAGGGATCTTCGGTGGTTGCGGGGGACAACGGAGAGGGCAGATGGTGGTCAAAGAGGCGGATAGCGGTGACAATAAGGCGGATGGGTTCGAACGGCAATGGTGGGCTCGGTGGATGGCAATGGGTTGGGACGAAGGCAACGGGATGGAGGGTAGACGGGAGCAAGGGCGACGACGGAGAGTGTAGAACCCTGTATTTTCAAATATTATTTTAAATATTTGAAAATGAATTAAAATGATTTTTTTTGGAGATTTAATAAATATTTTCTAAAAATTTATCTTTTACACGTGCAAAACACGTGCAAATACTTTCTTGAGAAGTTCAAAGTCAAATTTTCTTTATGGAAAATCATTATTTAATATTTGGGATTTATTTATTATTTTTCCAGATTTTTCTGAAATTAATTGGATCTATTTGCAAATTTTGAGAAAAGAATAACATTTTTGCAAAATTGTCGTTTTTAGGGGTTAAAATGCAAAATTTATTTTCTGGACGTTTTGAACAGTACCGGTTGAGATTAATGAGTATATTTTACTTTTCAAATCCTAATTTAAATGGTTTTATTGAGTTTCCAAGAATAGAACTATATATGTGTAAAGTTATATCTTGGAAGGACTATTTTGCAAATGCATTTCTAAAACCCTAAATCCTTGAGTTCCGGCCTACATAAGTGGGTGTACAGCCGTCATTCGCTGCACAACATTATATTTTGTGATTTTGGGAGGATCAAGAGGAGGATTTTGGATCTCGCAAAAAGGAGAGGCTTTCTTGTTGGATCTTTTCATTCCTAAGGCGAGTGATATGAACTTTGTTTTGTGGTTTGATTTATGTGAACGATTGTTTTGTTGTTTGTTTGACATGTTTGTTTATTTAGTGTATTTTGTATGAGAACGATGCAATGGTTGTTGTTGTATTATGTAGGTGAAATCTATGAACGTTTAGTAGATCTTTTTTGATAAATTTCTTATTGCTTGAAAGCATGTTTAAGATTTGAGTATGATTATGAAAATAAGGAATTGGATGGTTGAACATCTGGATCTTGTGATTACAAATCAAATTTTTGGTTATGAGTTGTGAAAGAAATTCAGTATTGAGAAATCCTAATGGAAGAATTAGGAGTTAAGAACATGAGAATTAAGTTTTGAGATATTGGATGATTTGAGTAATGTATCCAATCTGGGGATTATTTGAGATTGTCATTTTTATCTGAATACAAATTATTTTAGTAAACAATGATTGCTTTTGGAAAACCCTAATTTTGACTATTATGCACAAAGAAAACTATGCAGTCTATAGGCCGACAGTCGACTGGCATGACCTTTCAGTCGACTGGTACGACCCGGCTGCTATGATCTTTAGTATACCTGAAAATCTGTTCTGAACAGTCGACTTAGACCCTTTTCAGTCGACTGGCACACTTAGAATTTATTTTTTAAAGTTATCGTAGATTCCTCTCTGGTAAGTCGACTTATGACTTTTGCAAGTCGACTTATAACCCTTAGAATTTTTTCTTAAAGATTTCTGGAATTTCTCTCTGGTAAGTCGACTTATAACTTCTATAAGTCAACTTAAAACACTCTAGTAAGTCGACTTATGACTTCTATAAGTCAACTTAAAACACTCTGGTAAGTCGACTTATGACTTCTATAAGTCAACTTATAACCCTCAGTTTATTTTCTTAAAATCATGGAACTTCCCTTCTGGACAGTCGACTTATGCTTTCTATAGTCGACTGGTACTGATGTATCCTTATATCTATGAACGTTCTTTCAAGTCATTGATCTCCGGGGTCGGATATATTCTGCGGTGTTGAGAGTCACTGATAGTGATTGATAGCCGGGTATCCGATCTGCGGTGTTGAGAGTGATTGATAGCCGGGTATCCGATATGCGGTGTTGAAAATTTTGATGTATAACTACTTGTACCTTTTCTTCTTTTGAACTTATATTTTCAAGATGTTAAGTTGAGAATTTATGATGGAAGCTTGGTTTAGACATTTGAGTTTAAGTCACTAGAGGGTATGTGTGACCCTAGTATACTGGCGGTTGAGTTAATTAAGTTTGGGGCCCGTTGAGGCATTTCAGTTGTTCAGTGGTTGAGTTAAGTCCGGTAGGGTACACCAACTCTAGGAGATTCGTTGAGTAATTAATAAACCCTAATGATAAGGACAGGCACTAGTGGTGATATGATGAACGGGAACATGGGTCAAGTACCTCAGTATGTTCCGCAGTGTTGAGAGTCATTGATCTCCGGGGTTGGATATATTCTGCGGTATTGAGAGTTACAGATAGTGATTGATAGCCGGGTACCCGATCTGCGGTGTTGAGAGTGATTGATCTCCGGGAGCGAGGCGACGCACATGTGGTAGTTTACCTTTATCTCGTAGTAGTCATCGGGTTAGGATTAGTTGCATAGCGGGGATTGAACCCTATAATGTGGAGACGTTAAGGGCTTGCACCGAACCTATGTACTATGGAATGCATAGACTTCGACAAGTACGCATGTAGAATTGTATTTTCTTGACTTGGTTTTATGCATGTGTTTTCCTGTTTTCTGCTACTACCACTTAGTTAAGCTACACTTGATGTTTTCATGTTTTTCTGTCATTTCTTACTTCATAATACATGTTTAGTATATGTTTCTCTCGTTCAGTACATGTTGTTTAAAAATCCATGCTTATCGTTTATTTATGTTGTTTGTTGTTTTATGTCACTCACACCATTTATGGCTGACCCCTTTAGTTTTGGGGGTGAGGGTCATCTCTAGCTGCATGTGTTGCAGGTTGTTGCTTAGAGTTTGGAGGTTGGATGCTTGAGATAGTTTTGAGTTAAACTGATGTAATAGAGCTGTGTAAAACAATTTTAAAAAGAAGGTTGTAATTCAAGGTGTTTGTATTTCCGCTGTGTTTGAAAAAGATTGATGTAATAAAAGTTTGAATAAAATTATGTGTGTTTTTGGGCTATGTGTACTGTTACATTGAAGTTGATGCTGGGATTGCGCCACGTATTTTCTAAGATATCATATTAGAAATTCGGGGCGCTACAGAGAGTTAGGGTGACAAGGTCGAGGTGGTGGTCGGAGACAGGATCGGAGAACGGGGAGGCGGTTTCGGTTTTTGAAGATGAAACAGAGAGATGATAGAGTCGGGGGTAGGAGAGAGAGAAAAGCGACTATAGGGGAGAGAGAGGGGGGATTATTATAATTAGGGTTTTAATAATAGGGTATTTATGGGAGATTAAGAAGTTGGGGTTTTGGGTTACGGGTTAATGGGTTTAGGGTACAGGTTTAGGCTCCAAAAAGAGATGAATGAATATAAATCGAAGAGATGAACACATAGCGGAACAATTCAAACTCAAAACATGAAGAGCAAAATTTGCAATGAGCCAAAAATAGAAGAAAAGAGTATGGAATGATCAAAAGGGAATAAAAGAACCCAAGAAAAGCAAAAAATTATTTATTAAAAGAAATCAGATACAATAATCAAGAAAAGAAAAAATAAAATACAATAAAAATCCAAAATAGAAAAATAGGGGTTACATCCATTCTCCAAGATGATCATGGAAGCCCATGTTCCCGAGACCTTCCAGCCACCTCATTTCAGCCTTCATAAGGCCAACCATGAGGTTCGCTGAATCTTGGTCGATAATGGCAGTTTTGTTAATATCCTCTTCCTAGAAGCCTTCGAAAGGCCTCAAGCTTTCTCAAAATCGTCTCAAGCCTGCCAGATATACGCTCCACGGATTTTCCGGGGTTCCGGTCTCAATTGAAGGGATAGTCACCCTTAATGTGACCGCAGAAAAAGTCTCGACAACCCGGACAGAGACAATGGACTTCATGTTCGTTGATGTCAATGCCACTTACAATGCTACCATGGGCCGACCAGGCCTTACTGCGCTTCATGTCGTGTCATCGGCCTTTCACATGAAGATAAAGTTCCCAACCTCAGCAGGAGTAGGAGAAGTCAAAGGGAGCTAAAAGACTTCCTGGAGATGTTACACTACCACAATGGGGGGCTCGGTCCTCCCTCTCGAAGCATCAGCATTACCCCAAGTGAATACTCAAGTTATTCCAGAACCGGTCGATGAACTAGAAGAGATCCCTTTCGCAAAGATGGATCCGAACACGACGTTCCAAATGAGCAAGGCCCCCCCCCCCCCCCCCCCCCCCCCCCGTCAAGTAAAAGAACAAATTATTGAATGCATCAGAGGGAACTAATCCCTATTCACCTGGACTGCAGCTGATATGCTCCGGTATCTCTGAAGAGCTCATCCTGAACTGTCTCATTGTAAATTCAGAGGTCAAGCCAGTCCAACAGAAACATCGCAAGTTTGCCCTTAACCGAGAGCAAGCTATTAAGGAAGAAGTGGATAAACTCCTAGCAGCCCGTTTCGTCCAGGAAGTCACCTATCATGAATGGCTGGAAATTGTTGTGATGGTAAAGAAGGCCAACGACAAGTGGAGAATATGTATCGACTTCACGGACTTGAACAAAGCATACCCGAAGGACCCGTTTCTCCTTCCTAGCATCGATGCCCTCATCGACGCCACGGCCGACCATGAACTCTTAAGTTTTATGGACGCTTTCTTAGGATACAATCAGATCACGATGTTCTCCCCCGACATTCTGAAGACCTATTTTATTATCGACCAAGGTCTTTATTGTTATCGGGTCATGCCCTTCGAACTAAAGAACGCCAGAGCCACTTACCAGCACCTCATCAATAGGTCTTTAAGGAACAAATCAGCAGGAATATGGAGGTCTATGTAGATGATATGTTAGTGAAGAGCCTTAACAAAAGCGACCACATGATCGACCTTCAGGAAGCCTTCAATGTCCTTCAGAAGCACAATATGAGGCTCAAACCCTCTAAATGCGCCTTCGGGGTGTCATCTGGCAAATTCTTGGAGTGTATGGTTAGCCAAAGGATCGGGGTAAATCCAGAAAAAAAATCAAAGTCATACTGGACATGGCCTCCCCATCCAACATTAAGAAAGTTCAAAGGCTTACATGGTGCATCGCTTCCATCGGACGCTTCCTCTCCAAATTAGGGGAGAAATGTCTCCCGTTCTTCAAGGCACTCAGAGGGGCAAAGAGTTTCAAGTGGGGGCAGCCACAGTAGGAAGCCTTCGAGCAGCTCAAAGCCTACCTGGTCAACCCACCGCTCCTTAGCCAGCCCTAGCCAGGAAAGGTATTTTACATTTATCTGGCCATGTTGGATCAACCCAGAAAAGATCAAAGCCATACTGGACATGGCTCTCTCATCCAACATTAACGAAGTTCAAAGGCTTACATGGCGCCTCGCCGCCATCAGACGCTTTCTCTCCAAATCACAGGAGAAGTGTCTCTCATCTTCAAGGCACTCAGAGGGGCAAACAATTTCAAGTGGGGGCAGCCACAGTAGGAAGCCTTTGAGCAGCTCAAAGCCGACTTGGTCAACCCACCACTCCTTAGCCAGCTCGAGCCAGGAGATGTACTCTACATCTATTTGGCCACGTTGGATCAAACCCTCAGTGTCGTCCTGGTGAGAGAGAAAGACAGAACCCAAAAATCGATCTACTGTGTGAGTAAAGTCCTCCATGACGCTGAACTCCGTTATTTAAAGGCAGAGAAAATGGTATGCACACTATTGCAAGCTCCGCCTGTATTTTCAAGCACATTCGGTAGTGGTCCTCACTGACCAACCTGTTTTATTTTAGGGTTTAGTCACATAAAGAATTAACCAACATATTACTGATTTTTAATTACAAATTATGAACCTTATCGTATGGAGCATTAAACATTTTTTTAATATAAAAATTACATTAAAAAGAAAAATGTCCAATTTTTAACAAAAATTTCAGGTGAAAAGCTAATACATGTTGAGCTGTATAAAGAAAAATTCAAAATGAAAATAAAAGTAAAGGAATGAAACTTTGGACAGTCAACCACAACTCTGCCTGCACTATTGCTGTTCTGTTTTCTTATACTCTCTTCGACGCTTCAACCTGTGTGCTTCATCTTACCTTCTTCTAATCTGAACCATGAGTATTCAAGACACACTCCTAACAACTGACCTCATAGTAAGAAGTTTGGCCAACTCTATAGCAAATCATTATCTTGGATATTTTGGCCATGACTATCGTCCAATGTGAATGATGTTAGTAAAGAGTTACAATCTGAAGATATGTCACTTGATATTACTATAGATAAAATACAGAAGCGCTGCTTGTGTGACTTAAAAGTATAAAGAATATGGGTATGAGAAGGCCATGACTATTGCTAATGAAATTTCAAGTACAATGAAGAATGATCCAGTGTTTTGTAAAAAGAGGCAACCTCAAAGAAAGAAACATTTTGATGAGGATGTAGGTGAGACTCAGAATTTGTTGCTGAATCACTTGAATAATCATTCAGAACCAATTACTTCTTGTGTATAGTAGATCATGCTATTGGGTCACTCAAGAGAAGGTTCGACCAATAGCAAAACTATGAGAATATTTTTGGTTTTTTGTTCAGTTCAAAGAAATTGAATTTATTAGATAAAAGTGGTTTGAAAGCTTGTTGTGGTCGTGTAGAATGCACTTTGAGACATGATGATTGCTCTGATATTGATGGAGATGAATTGTTTGAGGACCAAGAAACTTTACAAAATCTTCTACCAAAAAAACATCCAGGCAGAAAGATTTAATTCTTTTCCAACTGCAAACATTGCCTATAGAATTTTATTGACAATCCAATAACTGTTGCATCTGAAGAAAGGAGTTTTTTCAAGTTGAGGTTATTGAAATCGTACATGCAATCAGCCATGCCTTAGATAGATTAAATGGGCTTAGCTCTAATTTCCATTGAAAATGATTTCCTATACAATGTTGATTATGAATGATTAATTGATGATTTTGCAACTAGAAATCCTACAAGATCATTCTGAATGTAAAGATGGCAAAAAATGCTTGCTTATTTAGCTTTACTTTTTCTCTGTCAGTCGAGTATTATTTCATTTGAAAGAAATTGTAGTTGAATGCTCTTCTTTAGTTGATGTTAATTTCGGATTTTTTTTTTTTTTTTTGGGGTAATGCCACACCACTACCAATTTCTATTAACGAAGTTATGCTTATTCCCAAAGTCTTCACCCATAAAGAATTCACATCTATGGCAAGTAGTTCCTTACTAATTGGCCTGACGATAATATCCTTTAAATGGCCAAATTAATTTCTCTAAAACTAAAAAAATTAGAGATTAAGCTTTTGTCAGCTATAGCTATGGATATTGTTGAATTTTACATATTGTTTTTCACGTGATTATTTTATGTTCTTCGAAAACTATATTTATAGTTATCCTTATACAAATTTTTAAGTTTTATGAAATTTTGTAAATTATTATCAAATATATTCAACCTTTTTTTTTGCCTTCTTCTTTTTAGTTTTCTAGTTGTTAGATGAGCAAATTTTGCTCGAACTATGACAATTTCATTGGTTACAAAATATAAAATTAAAGCACGTGTTGTAAAGTTGAACTAATATTTTGATTGGAGAATAATAAATAATATAATCTACTTTCATTATTATTATTTCATTAACTCTCAAAATCATATATAACAATAATAATAATAAGTATGTTATTATTATTTATTTGGGAGCAAATGATAAATGTAAGCTGAGTGCCCCCTAAAACACACTAGGCATGGAAAAAATACCCGCATTTGGAAAGATGAATGCAGGGCCGGCCTTGAACAATTTTAGGCCCTGTGCTAAATGATGAATGATCCCCCTTGCATATAATTTTTGTTTCCATAAAATATCACAATAACATAAAAACGAAAACTCAAATTAAAATACATAATAAAAAAAACTAAAGTTTGTTCCACTTCCAAAAAAAAGTCTCAGTCGCATTGAGAAGTCACCGACACCAATCCATCAATCTTACAAAATGCAAAAAACAAAATGAAAGCAATAGACAATAGCGAGATTTCAAACAAAACAAATGTCAAATTATTTAAGAAGCTTCTTCTAGCAATTTTTGGCCGCAAAATCATCAATTATATCCCCATAGTCAAGATTTTCTGCAATATTCTTTTCGATACATAAAATTGTCAATCCATTCAATCTATCCTGGCTCATGGTTGTTCGTAAATACGATTTTAATAACTTCAATTTAGAAAAACTTCTTTCCGCCGATGCCACAGTTACAGGTAAAGTCAGTAATATTCTATATGCAATCATCACATGAGGAAACATATCCATATCTTTTGAAAATTGCATAATCTTAATAGATGTCCATGGTTCATCGGTTTCATATGACTCACTTGGTAACATCAATTGTAACACTTGCAATTCTGAACATAAACAATTCCCATCAATATCTGAGATACTATCAACTTTTAATGCATTTTCAAGATTCATGCAAGATTTTTTCAATTCTTCATCATTTAGTGAGACCAACTTTGTTGCATCAAACAAGAAACCAAACATAGATAGAAAAAATTGCAATTGTTCAAACCTGCTAGTTAATTGAGAAATAGCCATATCAACTATCACATTAAAATAATCAGTTCTAAAGGATTTCTCGGCTGATTGATCTACCCTTTCAGTGTTTAGAATTTCATCAAATTGTCTCTTTCTACAAATACGATGTTTTTCCAAAAACACAGGCTCAACACCCATTTCATCGGCAATTTCTTTAGCACTAACCATGGCATTATTAAATCCAGTATCCCTATATTTCTTAAAATATTCAAGAAGTCCATCCAAACATTTCACAGCAACATCAATACGCATATCTTCTGACTGTAATTTTTTACTAATCGAGTTAATTTTATCTAAAACATCATACCAAATAACCAAACTCAACAAAAACTCGAAACTAGAAAGTTCGCCTGACGCTAAACTCCCAGCATCTCTACTTAGTTTAGGATCTTCACTAATTTCAGTTAATTTATATAAAGCTTCTCTTATTTTGGAAGTTTGAGTTTTTATTGCTTTAATGCTTTCAATATGGCTCTCCCAACGTGTAGTCGATAATGATTTTAAAGTTAAGCCATCAGTATGTTCAAGTAAAACATTCCACTGCTTTGTTGAATTTGCAAACACAGTATAAATACATTGACATGCTCCAAAAAAAGATTTTGCTTTAAGACAAGAGTTAGCCATATCACAAAGTGCTAAATTAAGGGAATGTGCACCACACGGCATGTAGAATGCTCTGGAGTTTATGTCAAGCAATCTTTTCTGAACGCCTTGATGTTTCCCTTTCATATTAGCACCGTTATCATAACTTTGCCCCCTCACATTATTAATATCAAGACCAAGTGACTTAAGTATATCTTGTAATTTTTCGAAAAGCCCAAGTCCAGTTGTATCTTCCACATGTATAAACTCAATAAAATACTCTTCAATGTGTATTGGATTACTCGTCACATCTACACATCTTATTATCAAAGTCATTTGCTCTTTGTGACTCGCATCAGGTGTACAATCAAGTATAACTGAGAAAAATTTTGCCTCTTTAATTTTTTCAAGAATCACATTTTTCACTTTAGAGGCTAAAGTTTCTATCAACTCATTTTGAATTTTATGACTTAAATAGTGGTAATGAATTTTCTTATCTCTAATAAGATTAAAGTGATTTCGCATTACGGGATCAAACTCCGCAATCATCTCTACAAGGCCACAAAAGTTACCGTTAGAGTCTTCATATAGTTTTTCATTTGTTCCACGAAATGCCAAATTATTAATAGCAAGACATTTAACAACAGCAATAATTCTAAGCATAACATCCCTCCAATGTGAAGTCTCCTTTATAACTTGATCTTGCAATTCTTTATCTACTGTTTGATTTTTGCTTAATCTAGATTTTAGCTCAACCCAAGCTCTCATGTTAGAAAGGTGTTCCATACTATTCTCATGTTCAGTAAGTTTCACACCCATATGTTGTTGTGCGGAATACGAATGGACCACCAATCAAAGACAGAAATAGCGAGAGAAAAACAGAAAAACAAACAAACACAAGGACACAAAGATTTAATATGGTTCGGCAAAACAAGTGCCTACATCCACGGGGCGGTTGGGGTTTCTTCTTCAAATAATCACCAATGGGTGAAACAAACCCTTACAGAGATGACGGCTGCAAAATCCGAATAGAGGTCTTACTTTACAAAACCCTAACGGGTGTATTTATAGGAAAACTACTGGGCCTTTCGAAATGGGCCTTTTCTGATTCACAAACCCGCCTACAGTCGACTGGTCTTCTTACCAGTCGACTGGTCTTCAGTTCTGGACAGTCGACTGAGACACATCTTCAGTCGACTGCTTGTGCTGTATCTTTAGCCTTTGAAACTTCTCTCTGGACAGTCGACTGTTCCCATAGCCAGTCGACTGATGTGCTGCAGATACGATGGATATAAACAAACTAAACCAGAATCGAGCCATTATCCAACAATCTCCACCTTGGCGAGATCTTCCAAGTATCCAACAATCTCCACCTTGGCGAGATCTTCCAAGTAGCCCAAGCAATCTCCAAAAATACTCCAAAACAAATGCTCATCACCAAATGTAACAAAACAAACTCCACCTTAGTATGATATCACATACTAACCAACCAAAACGAAGTACCATTCCAACCGCCCATTCCAAATCATCAAGCATGCAAAATATTAGCCAGGTTCATGCAATGCTTGAACTTGGCTGCCCCAACAATTTTGGTCAACATATCAGCAGGATTATCAGCTGTCCCAATCTTCACCAGAAGAATATCACCATCCTTTATCAATCACGCACAAAATGATAACGGACATCAATATGTTTGGTCCTCGAATGATGAACTTGGTTCTTCGCTAAATGGATAGCACTCTGACTGTCACAGTGTACCTCCACCTTCTCCCGATGAATTCCCAAGCTCTTCAAAAGTCCATGAATCCAAATAGCTTCCTTCATGGCCTCAGCAACTGCCATGTATTCAGCCTCAGTAGTAAACAACGCTACAGTGGACTGCAAATTGGACCTCCAACTTATAGGTGCTCTAGCCATAGTAAACAAATAGCCTGTAGTAGACCGCCTCTTATCTAGATCACCTGCATAGTCAGAATCAACATAACCCACCAATAACCTGCTAATATTGTCATCCCTCTCAAACTTCAAACCCACATCTGTGGTGCCACTTATGTACCTCAAAATCCATTTAGCTGCTTGCCAATGCTCTCTGCCTGGATCATGCATATATCGACTAACCATACTCACCGCCTGAGAGATGTCTGGTCGAGTACAAACCATGGCATACATCAAACTACCAACCACACTAGTGTAAGGTACATTAGCCATATACTGTCTCTCTTCATCTGTACTTGGTGACTGAGAAGCACTAATTCTGAAATGAGTGGCTAAGGGTGTACTGACTGGTTTAGTTTTCTCATCTATACCAAACCGTTTCAGCACCTTCAAAAGATATTGCTTCTGTGTCAAACTCACTATACCCTTTGCTCTGTCTCTAGCTATCTCCATCCCAAGTATTTTCTTGGCTTCACCAAGATCCTTCATCTCGAATTCAGAACTCAGCTGATTCTTCAAATTTTGAATCTCCTTAGCATTTTTAGAGGCAATCAACATGTCATCCACATATAATAATAGATATATGAAAGAACCATCCTGCAATTTTCTGAAATAGACACAATGATCATACTCACTTCTGGAATATCCCTGCACTTTCATAAACTGATCAAACCTCAAATACCACTGCCTTGGAGATTGCTTCAACCCATAGAGAGACTTCTTCAACCTGCAAACAGAACTTTCCTTCCCAGCAATCTTAAACCCATCTGGCTGCAACATATAAATTTCTTCATCTAGGTCCCCATGTAAGAATGCAGTCTTCACATCCATCTGTGTCAATTCAAGATCAAACTGTGCTACCAACGCCAACAAAATCCGAATAGAAGGATGCTTCACAACTGGAGAGAACACTTCATTATAGTCAATTCCTTCCTTTTGAGCATACCCCTTTGCAACTAGTCTAGCCTTGAACCGAACACTGTCTTTTGGACCTTCCTTTTTCGTATATACCCACTTGCAACCGATAGCTTTCTTCCCCTTTGGCAATTGCACTAGATCCCAAGTCTTGTTCTTATGAAGAGAGTTCATCTCTTCATCCATAGCAACTTTCCAATCTGCATTTTCAGAACTTCTAGTAGCTTCTTTGAAGTTGGAGGGAACTTCATCATCAACAATGGGAAGAGCAAATGCAACTGTCTCTGTAAAGCGAGATGGTTGTTTGATATCTCTTCTTTGCCTTCTTGCTGCAATTGATTCTTCCTGCTGGGGAGGGTCTTGGATAGGAACTTCTTCCTCATCCTCAGTATCAACCACATCATCTTCATTTTGGACAGGAGTAGAATTTCCAACTGAACGCTTTTCTAACTCCACCTGTTGGAGAACTCTCGCACCAGTCGACTGAGAGCATCTACCAGTCGACTGTCCCGAGCTAATCTTCTGCTTCTCTTGATCAGGATCACCAGTCGACTGTATATGAGGACCAGTCGACTGTCCCGAGCTGATCATGCTGGCCTCATCAAAGGTAACATTCCTGCTGATTACTAACTTTTTCTGTTCTGGACACCACAACCTGTAACCTTTGACACCAGTACTAAAACCAACAAATATAGCCTTTTTGGCTCTTGCATCAAGTTTAGTTTCAGTTACATGAAAATAAGCAGGACAACCAAATATATGCAATAAACTATAATCAGATGCAGGTTTACCACTCCATACCTCAATAGGTGTTTTGCCTTCAAGTGCTGCTGATGGTAAACGGTTGACAATGTGGCTTGCATATATAACAGCTTCTGCCCAAAATGTCTTCTTCAATCCAGACTGCGCTAGCATACATCTCACCTTCTCAAGTAAGGTTCTGTTCATCCTTTCTGCAACCCCATTTTGCTGTGGAGTCTTCCTAACTGTGAAGTGCCTCTGGATCCCTTCATCTTCACACAATTTCAGAAACGGATCGTTCTTGTATTCCCCTCCATTATCTGATCTCAGAACCTTAATCTTCCTTCCAGTCTGGTTTTCAACTTTCTTCTTCCAACTTGTGAACAATGTCAAAACTTCATCTTTGTGTTTCATGGTATATACCCAAACTCGTCTGGAGTAGTCATCAACAAATGTAACAAACCAGTGTCTACCACTCATAGAAGGTGTCTGAGTAGGGCCCCAAACATCTGTGTGCACATAATCGAGGATACCCTTTGTCTGATGTACAGCTGTACCAAATTTCACCCTAGTTTGCTTACCTAACACACAATGTTCACAAAAATCCAACTTGCAACCTTTAGCATCTTTCAGCAACCCTTGCTTCACAAGCCCCTGCAAGGCCTTTTCTCCTGCATGCCCGAGTCGCATATGCCACAACCTAGTAGAGTCGGGAACAACCTGTTTAGGCTTTTCAGTTACACTAGCAGCCTGACCCAAATATGTTTTTCCCTGCAAGAAAAACAAGTTCCTTTTCCTTTGCCCTTTCATCACCACAAGTGCTCCGTTAGTCACCTTCAGAATGCCACCTTCACTAGCAAATTTCATTCCACTGGCCTCCAAAACACCAAGTGAAATCAAATTCTTTTTCAAATCTGGAACATACCATACATCTGAAAGCTCCCTAATAAGACCATCGTGCATTAGCAATTCAATCTTCCCGATTCCTACCTTCTTACAAGGCGCATCATTTCCCATCAAAACTATCCCACCATCCATATATTCTAAAGAAGTAAACCACTCCTTTCTCCAAGACATATGATAGGAGGCTGCTGTATCAAGAAACCATACTTCTTGATAAAGTGAGGGACTAGTTGCAAGTGCATAAGAAAAATCATCGTCACTATCTACATTATCAACAATCACATTTGCAGTCGAATTTCCCTTATTTCGTAGCTTAGGACAATCCTTTTTCCAATGCCCCCTTTCATGACAGAAAGCACATTCATCTCTGGCTGGTATCTTTCTGTCCTTTGAAACTCCTCTCGATTTGGAACGAGATTTGTTTCCTTTATTCCCAGATTTGGTCTCAGATCTGCCCCTTACAATCAATGCTTCAGAAGTTTCTCTATCAACCATTTTATCCCTTCTCCTAGTTTCATTATTCAACAGAGCATTTGCAACATCTTCATATTTAACAGTATCCTTTCCATATATTAAAGTTGTTGCTAAATGATCATAACATTCAGGTAATGAATTCAACAAAATTAGGGCTTTGTCTTCATCTTTAATTTGCTCATCCAAATTTAACAAATCAGCCAATAATTTATTAAATGACTCAACATGAGCGTTCATAGACATACCTTCAGTATAGGTGAAGCGAAAAAGCCTCTTCTTCAAATACAGCCTATTCTCCAAACTTTTCCTCATGTATTTGTCTTCGAGTTTCTTCCACAACACTGCAGCAATGGTATCCCTCATCAAATCATACTTCTGAGCCTTCGCGATAAAGAGCCGAATAGTCCCACACGCAACTCGATTCAACTTCTTCCAATCTACATCGGACATATTCTTTGGTTTTTCTACCTCCAAAGCAACATCTTGTTCTTGTTGAACAAGAACATCCAACACCTCACACTGCCACATCCCGAAATTATTTGTTCCATCAAATTTTTCAACTTCAAATTTTGCGTTGTGAATCGTTGTTCTGGACGAACTTGATCCCGCAACATCCTTGGTTGCATCTGCTTCACTCGCCATCTCTCTCTAGGTCGAACCTGAAAGCTCTGATACCACTTGTTGTGCGGAATACGAATGGACCACCAATCAAAGAGAGAAATAGCGAGAGAAAAACAGAAAAACTAACAAACACAAGGACACAAAGATTTAATGTGGTTCGGCAAAACAAGTGCCTACATCCACGGGGCGGTTGGGGTTTCTTCTTCAAATAATCACCAATGGGTGAAACAAACCCTTACAGAGATGACGGCTGCAAAATCCGAATAGAGGTCTTACTTTACAAAACCCTAACGGGTGTATTTATAGGGAAACTACTGGGCCTTTCGAAATGGGCCTTTTCTGATTCACAAACCCGCCTACAGTCGACTGGTCTTCTTACCAGTCGACTGGTCTTCAGTTCTGGACAGTCGACTGAGACACATCTTCAGTCGACTGCTTCTGCTGTATCTTTAGCCTTTGAAACTTCTCTCTGGACAGTCGACTGTTCCCATAGCCAGTCGACTGATGTGCTGCAGATACGATGGATATAAACAAACTGAACCAGAATCGAGCCATTATCCAACATATGTCTCCAATCATTGCTTCCGTCACTTGCTAATTGGCTTCTAGAATGCATTTTTTTAAACAACTTGCAACAAAAGCAAAAAACCTTATCAAGATCTTTAGAGTATACTAACCATTTTCGATCACAAGTCTCCCCACTTGATATATTTTGAACATAAAAATTATTCAAAAAGTGTCTACAAATTTTGTCGAGAGGATACTTAGCATAAATTTCTCTTTTAGGCCCCATTTCCGCTAATAAACATCTCATTTTATCATCTAAAGAATCCCAAAATCTAGGATCGCAAATATTCTTATTCATATAAAATTCATTTTCAACATCATCATGACAATATTTAGTATCACAATTAAGATCAACTTCATTTTTATTGTTTTCTTTCTCACTTATATCATCTATATCTTCAATTAAGTTCTCCTCATTATTTGTCGGCTCAACTTCCGCTAAAGTATCTTCACTAATATTATTTTCATATGAAGCATCCGTTTTTTAATAAGGTATTTATTCATTGATCCTTGTAACGATTGAGCTACCTCCTCATTTTTTTTCTTTTTTTGTCGTTTTTGATATCCAGATAATTGTTTCCTAGAAATCATTTTAAACTTTGTAGAAATAAAAGCTCAAAACAAAAACTTGTAAAAATAAAACCTGGATTCCCGTGAGCAAAATTATTATCTTTGCGATTTCCTCCAACAAAAGAAAGGTAAATTTCCAGATTCCAACAACTGAAGCCCAAATTCACAATTTATTACCTACATACCGACAACAAAGAAATTGAACAAAATATTCAGTCATTTATTGATTGAAAAGTTAAAATCTAAAAATTAAGTTGCTGCCAAAAAAATATATATTAAAAGAAAAAGGGGGAAACACTTCAACTTTAAAAATATGTAGCTTGGTTAAAATCCAAATTAAAATCTGTGGTTTTGATTTTACAGAATAAATTAAATAAAAAACTCAAGTGTGATATAAAACTAGAATTTGAAATATAAGAGAACAAAACCTCACCTCAATTGACAGTTGAAAACTTGAAATCGGAAGATTTTTCCTTTTGCTGCTGAAATCCTGAAATTGAAGTGCAAAACTAAATTGAAGCAATAGAAAAAAAATTAGAAGAGGAATTGTGATTTTATTTTATCAATTTTGAACAAATTTATAGGGTAGGGAATTAGGGATTTTATAAATATCAACATTCAATTTCATTAACTAATTTGAACGTTACCTTATTGGAACTTGGGGAAAAGAGATGTTTTCGCCGAATCGCAGCTTCCCTTCTTCTCTTCAATTTTTTTTTTCTTCTTTCTGGCCATCGGGTATGAATGCAACATGTTGGGGAAGACAATCTTTAATAGGAGCTTTAATTTTTGTTGGTCGGTCCACGCCCACGCATGCTCTTCCTCTCTTAATTATAATTAAGGATGGGTAATTTTTTTTCTCGCCAGACTCGCCTGCTCCTCTCTTAATTAAGATGGTAATTTTTTTTTTATATTAATTATGTGCTGGTCCTGTTGAAAGAAGTGGACGCTGTGCAGCTTTAAAGGAAGGTAATTTTTTTTTTTAATATATATTAGTGTTGGGCCTGGGCTGGTGCCCCTTAAAAATTTTGGGCCCTGGGCATGAGCCCAGTTCGCTCTACCCCAGGGCCGGGCCTGGATAAATGGTGTGGTAATAAATTATTAATAAGTCTGTTTTCAGAGGCAGCCAAGAGTATGGTTACCACTGATTCGACAGTCGCGAATGTTTGGCGGAACGGTAGGCTACAACTACAGACGGGAGAGGAGGTTTCACAGGAAAGCATCGCACAAATACACAATAACAATAGTTTCATTCGTGCTGAAGGAAGGATTTCCAAAGGACCTGATGACGCCAGGATATGGAACTTGGGATCCAATGACAACTTCTCAGTAGCATCCATTTATGGCAGGCTGAATGATGGAGGGGCAAGAAGAAGATACATGTCCATGATTTGGGGGACGCAAGAACCATTGAAGGTTAAGGCATTCCTATGGTTAGTTACGAACGATGCGATTTTATCGAGAGTTAACCTTCACAAGAGAGGTATTCAGATCGACACACATTGCTCTAGATGCAACAACGGAGATGAGGACGTGAAGCATATATTTTCCAAATGTAATAAGGCTATTTCAACCTGGGAGGTGGTCAGTCGTGGTTTCGGGTATGTTCGGTGCCCAGCCTCAATATCTGAGGCATAGAAAATGGGTAGGGGGATAGTATAAAAAAACGATGATAGAGAGGCATGGGGTTTAACTTTAGCGGCAGGTATCTGGAGACCGTAGCTAGATCAAAAAACTTCTGTTTTTGTAACTGCAACATTAGATTTTCCATCTTTATGCATCAAATTTATGGTTAATTTATGCATAGGCAGGTCAGGCGGCTAGCAGGAAAAAGCTCCGGATGTAAATGGAGGACGACTGAAGAGGAAGAGTCGAATGTTTTCAATTCCATGTTTTTTGCTTTAGCTTTTTGGTATTTTGCTTCAGTGAGAGTTGTGCTGAAGTGAAAGAGAAATGATGTATTTTGCTTGTAGCCTTTGATTGTCGACGCATTATACTGATGAGATGCTAGATGTCAATGAACATATTTTCATTTTTATTTTGTTGTAATGCTGGTTTAGTTAATTTATTGTTAATAAAACGATGACAATGTCATCTTTATTCTTAAAATAAAATTAAAAAAAAAAACACTAGGCGTGCTTGAAAGTCAAAACAAAAATCACATGAATTTTGAAATCACCGTGATCTGCACTTGAAAACAAGTGAGCTTAAGATCAAACTGTGTTTTTGAAATCTCTTAACACACCCTAAGACTTCGGCCAAACATAATAAAAGTGTTCCTCCCACATTGCTCCAAAATCAAATGCCATTGTATACCAAAATCCTGTAACTACCAGACTATTTCTTGCAAATGATCAAATAATGTTATATAATAGTAATCACCTATTCCTTGACCATATCCCACTCTTTCCTCCAATCTTGTGCTCGAGACGAATATCGCTAATCTGAATGTCCTTGGATGCAGCTTTACACATATCGTACACAGTAAGACCAGCGACAGAGACTGCAGTCATCGCTTCCATCTCAACTCCTGTCTTCCCTGTCGTCGCAGCTTCACTTTCAATCTCAACGCTCGAGTCCTTCTCGTTAAGCCGTAGATCGACACGAATATGAGTGAGACCAATGTTATGACACAAAGGAATGAGGTTGCTGGTTTGCTTTGCACCATTTATTCCAGCTATCTTTGCTACATTCAGTACATCTCCTTTGGCTATTTGGTTTGAAGCGACTAGGCTGAATGCTTTTTGACCAAGGAGAACTCTGCAACTAGCAACTGCAACTCTCTTGCTGTCTACCTTGGACGAAACATCTACCATTGTCGCTTTTCCTTCATTATTGACATGGGTTAAAGTACGTTGGCCTTCCATGGATCTCGCAGAAAGGGACCGAGACTCATGGGGAGCAGTTGAATCTATGCCACTGGATGGCTGAGCAGTTGAATCGATGCCACTGGATGAAGGTGCCTCACCAAAGACTGATTCCATTTCCTGGTGACGAGTTTTGGGAGATGATGAAACATGAGAACCATGGTGACAAATTAGTTTAGTTAGAGCATGTGTAGTCAGTTGTTTAGAGTTAAAATTTGGTTATTTTGCTTTTAGAAATAGGAAATTTGGGTTAGAACTCCAGTCGTTTGAACAGAAAATATGGGTTTTGATTTTAACCGGAAGATGATTTATCGTCCCATTTTATTATTAAAAATACAAATTTTAAAAGATGATAGGACGAGAGAACATTTCTGAGTAAAATTATTTTGAAATTAAAAAATAAATTGAAGGATGGGAGACTATTTCCCGACTGAGGAATTTTTTTTGAAAGATTTTTTAAAAAAATTATACGCATATGTATGCATAACAATTCCTATAGGATCATTACATCTTAAGCCCTTGATCCCAAAATTCACACCAATCTCAAATCTAATACGTAAGCATAACAATTCCTATAGACTAAATTCCATAGAAACACACTTCACTTCATTTGGGGGAAAATGGATCGAATAGAAGATCAACTCCCATCCGAGATTTTTTTTAAATTTAAAAAATGGATCGGACTGTAAATCATTTTTTAGAATTTTTTTAAAAATTTCCGGACGAAAAAATTTAGAACGGACAAAAGATGATTTTTCGTCAGCTATATTTTTCAAATTCCTATATCATCTCCCAAATACAGCCGGCTACTGTTTCCCTTAAACTCAAAATTTGGGTTTTTAGCCAACGATTGCAGCAATCTTTTTTCAATTTTTTTTCAAAAAATAGGTTTTTATCCAACGACTACAGATGCTCTTAGAGAAATATTTTAGAACACGTGCAAACTAAATTAGAGAAGCAGATACAAAAGGAAAAAATAAAAGAAAATAAGTAAAAAAATTCAACCAACATTGGTAGGCAAATTGAACCATTTCATTGCTAATAAACGAAAAAGTATGCTGAAACAGTGCAATATGGAGATTACAGAAAGCATGTATGTAAGCTTATTTCATATTGACGAATACAGTGAAATGAAATTAAGCTTCGTTAATATGAAATTAAGCTTAATCCATATTTCGTGACTATCCATAATTACAGACAGTGCAATGAAGTGAAACTTTTTATCTAGTGCATACTTCGTGACTATCCCCCCTTAGAATAAATAGCATTCGTTATCTTCCTCTACCTCTGAATACGTTGTCGTCGATTCCTATGATGACTATGAAAAAGCTGGGAGGCAATAATTTGTAATTTTGTAATTTTGAATTTCCATATCTCTACTACTATAATGGGAGAACCCCTTAGTCCTTAACCCAACCCGTGCAGCGCACGTGTTGGGCTATGGACTAACTTTGGTAAATGTTTTCAGAAGTGGACCAGTTTGGTAAATATTTTCGAAAGTGGATCAGTTTGGAAAGTATTATTTTTTTACCCTTTTCATTATCCCTTCAATTTTTTCCACGTGCACGTGTGCACGTGTATGATACTAGTATAATTAATTAAAAAACAAAAATGTACAGTTTATGCTTTATGGTATTACATCCTATACTACACATGTGATAGGTGGATGTGATAGGTGGAGTGCTATGTTAAGGCATTGGCCTAAAATAAATTAACACTAAATACATGCAAGATAATACATGAGAAATTAACACACGATACAGCACAATGGTTAAAGCATTGGCCAAATTATAAATTTGATGAATATCACACTTGCAAATTAAGGATATTTATTCGTCAATCATTCGCAAGTCGAAATAGTACGGGATGCCATATCATTCATACGAAAATATTATTATTATTAAGAAAACAAAGACGTGGAGTATAACAGTTAATTATGAACTTCAAACTTCTATCATCCGTGAAATGCTATAATATTAAATAAAATATTCTCGGACGAAACTAGTCCGTAGAAAGAAAGAAAAAAAGTTTGAAAGCAATTTTAAAAGAAATTAATTAAATATTTTAAGAAATTAATTGAATATTAAAAAAAAGATTATTCTCGAACGGTTTCATCCATGCTTTTGGAACTTTTCAAATGCATTAGAGTTTCGTCTGTGGGTTTTTTTTTCTGAGCTATTTTTTAATTCAAAATTTCTTCTAATTTCATCGGACGAAATTTTATCAAGTTTCGTCTGATACAATAAAAAAGTTATTTTTTATTGCGGACGAAACTTCACAACTTGAAGTTTCGTCCTATATAATATGCATATTCCTGTATCGCCTCTCAAATATAGCACTTTTCTGTAGCGATTTTGCCACAATATAGATAAATAGCAAAGAAATGCATATCCGAAATTGCTAAAATATGCATATTATGAAAATACTAGATTTGCTCGTGGGCACGTGCACGTCTTCGGAATAATACAGCATATGAAAGTCATGTAAACAGTAAAACAACAATTATGTAGCTCAAGTTTAAATAGTAAAATAATAATTACTTGTAAATAAAAGTCCATGTTTCCATTAGTATATGTTGAAAAATAATTATAAACGAATGTGTAAAATCCAACTTCTTAGAATTTTGAGTGTGGAAAATGATGAAATTTAAGTGTTGATAAGATATTTGCTATTTTTAATGTAACATGAACAATAAAAAATTGCATAAAAAATCTGAAAATTTACATACCTGAAATCTAAAAATAAAAATTTCTGAGTAAATAAAGAGAGAATGAGAGAGAGAGAGAGAGAGAGAAATAAATAAAAGAGTTGTTTTGGGGATTTGAATTTGAGTTTTGATAGGGACTTTTGGGCCAAAAAATATGTATTATGAGGTTAGATCTGGACCATTAATTTCAACCTTATTGAATGAGAGCCAGTTGATAGCTTTCTTAGTGTTTTATTATATAGTTAACAAACAACTGTGGATGCGCTAAAGAGTTAATTGCCATAAATGAAGGCTCTTCAAAGTAGCTTCACTATGTTTCTCCTTGGCTGATACAGTTAGAATCAATGGGGATGGGAGTTACTGTTAAACATGAAAGATTTTCAAAAGGCTCTTCAAAGCAAGGTTTTCAAAAGCGTTAAGCGGTGCCTAGCGGTCCAATGACCGCGCGCTTCACAAAAAGTTTCACTGAACTTTCTATTAAATTATTTTTATAATGGTGTACTTGGTTGTAAATTCCTAAAGCAAGCTATAAATTGTTGAGAGAAATGGAGAAATAAATTTAAAAATAATAAAACTGGAGAGCATATGACAATAAGAAGTTTACGGTCGTTGATTGTGCCAAGAAATGTTGTCACTGCAGGCACCATGAAATGAAACATGAACATAAAGAAGAAGCAATCTAACCCTAAATTATTTGGTGAATCGGGTCCACTGTCCTTGAGTTATATCCAACTATAATTTGGATCTTACTTAAGTATGATCCAACCTCCAATTAAATGAGCTAGGTTTTACTTTCTATCACTTTCTCACTCCTGATTCATGGTGGTACAAGGTAGGAGCTTTCGCATTCAGGGTGGAGCAGCAGTTTTCAATGCTTTTGACGACAATCGATGGTGAGACACTTCCAGCATGTCTTTTTCCCCTTCTGATATCTTTTTGAACAATTTTTTTTATTATTTCCTTTCTTCTGAAGAAGCAATGTTCGCTGCAGAGCATTGCTTCACTTTGAAGCGAAGCGCTCCAAGCACCACTTACGCCTAAGCGGGGCCCTTCAAACGCTTCTAAAAACAGAGCTTTCAAAGTAAGCTTCTGCTAGCGAGTCTTACTGATGTTTCTCTTTCCGGGCTAACATAGTAAGAATCGATGAGGAGGTTGACTTAGCATTAAAGGCTCTTCAAAGTAAGCTTCTCCAATCAGGTCTTACTGATGTTTCTCCGGGGCGGGGGCGGGGGCGGGGGCGGGGCCGGGGGCGGGCTGATATAGTTAGAACCACGTACTTCTCTATTACACCTAAACCCACTTCTGAATCTTGAATATCTATCTACAAATATGAAATTGCCAATGAGTGACAAAAAAGAATCAAGGTTCGATTTTGATTTGATCCACAGTTGTTCCCCATTCCTCTTGCTTATTTCCCTCTCGCGGTTAATTTAACCTGACCGACTCTAAACTAATTTCTTCAATATCTACGCCACTACGCAGATCACTGATCAGAACTTCTTCCGAATTAGCAGTTCTTCCTCCCTACTTTCTTATATTCCTCTCTCGCATTCCCCTAACCAACCCAAACTGAGAAGCTTGTCTGGCTTCCAAATGAGGATAAGGTCTATACAGTCAAAAAAGCATAACAGATTACCTCTGCTCAAGTAACTCTAACAAAGAATTCCAAAGATTTACCGACTTTGGATCAACCCATGAGTGAATACTTTCCTTTGGAAACTGGCACATCACAGATTGCCTCATAAATATCTACTTAACAGAACAGGTCTGACACTTGATGACTGGAAGATGTCAGTTGCCCGTTTATTCTTTCTCAAACGAGTCCCAGGTTCACATTCTCTTCCTTAGCCCAGCACATGATGATCTTAGGAAAAAATGTACCCTGCAGGTGAAACAATACTTCTGTTCTACTGCACAGTTTGCTAAATGGGTAAGCTCCATTACCATTAAATCACAATTACTAGATACAGTCATTGTCAGCTGTTTATACTCAAATGTCATGGACTATTTGACAGAGGAGGTACAAGCAAGCTTTTTCCAATCTGACAATACAATTCAGCTGTTCACCAATCCACTTCCTTATTATGGTCATGGTTTGTTTGCAGAAATCTGTTCAAATAAATGGGTATCTCTGAACCTTTTCAAGACAAGAATTAGTGAATTACGATCCTATGGATAAGGAATAAAAGGAGGAAGTTTCTTTAGTTGTTGTTTACGTAAATTTCCATATCATCCTCCTGTGTAAAAATGCATGTATATCTTACCTATACTGTTTTCTTAAGATTTCAATAGATGTGGGCCATGTGCCATATCATTACAATTATAATAGAAGGTTAAAAAGACTTGTACAACGGAAAATATAATCGAAACAAATACTGATAACATATAATTCGGATTGCAGTAAAAACTTCAAGAATATACGAAGTTTTATCTTAATCTTTAACCCCAAAAAGTTGACTATTACACATTACCCCATAAGAAAATGAAAAGGAAAATAAATAGAATCTCAATCTAAATACATTAAATACATCAGTAAGAAATAAATAATACTATTAAAACACAGCACACTAACTCATAAAATATGAAACGCAAAATTGTACGGGTAGCTCGGGACTGTTTAAAAAAGAAATAGTAATACTGAAAGAAGAAAACATTAACTTGCTAAGTGTATGAAGAAACAGACCTACTCATGAAGAAACATCGCAGTACCGGAATTATCAGCTGGACATTTCTTTAGAGCATCTGTAGTCGTTGTAACCCAAATTTTAGGTATTTGAAATTTAGATATAGGAATTATAATTTGGCACTGTAGTCGTCAAAGGCCAAAAATTGGCTTGAGAAAGATTATAGCAAAAAAAAATTGTACGCAAATGTGCACATAACATTTTCTATAGAACCATTCCATCTTAGCCCTTGATCCCCAAATGTACACAAATCTCAAAGCTACAAAGTTGCATAATAATTCCTATAGAGATAATTACATAGAAAATTCTTGGCTTTTTTTGGGCGAGATGCTTGGACGGTGCTTGCTTCCTTTACCGTCCAAGATGATTTTTTTTAAAAAACTTGATCGGACGGGGAATGATTTCCCGTCTGACCAATTTTTTAAAAAAAAATGATTGGACGGGAAATCATTTCACGTCCGCTAAATTTAAAATAAAAAAATTAGAAGCAACGAAAGATGATATTTTGTACGATTCCTTTTTTTTAAAAATGAACGGACGAAAGATCATCGTTTGTCTGGCTATATTTTCCAAATTTCTATATCTTCCTTCTATATCTTCTGTCAAATATAACCAACCATTGTTCCCCCAAAACCCAAATTTTGGGTATTTAGCCAACGACTACAGCTCGATTTTTGCCAAATTTTGCAAATTTTGCAAAAATGGCCAACAACTACAGATGCTCTTAGTCATATTTATAAAAGAAATGACTCGAATATTGGTACTTTTTGATGATGCAATGAACCTATCCTGACATGGATATGGTGCAGAATTGCAACCCTGGATAGACCCACCATGGAACCTCAGAGTTCATTGAGGAAAACAGAGTTTATACAGCCATCTGAAGAAAATTCACTATTTTTTAGTCTAAAACATTCAGAATACACCCTCGAAAATTTTGGGTACATGTAACCTTATTTGGAGAACAAAAAAGAAGTCTATCTCATTACTTAACTAACTCCTACCAAATACTTAGCTTAATATAAGACTTCCATATCGTTCAAATCTAAGCATACTAATCATCAGCTTCATAATAATAAGAACATAATTACTATTCAATATAAAGCAAAATTTTGATGCAATCTCTTCATTGTAGGATAGAATCTTAGCATGGGTACCTGAATATTTGTACTACATATCAGTAGAACTCTACTGATAGATAACGGGAAAGTATAAAACTCAAGCAAAATTGAGAAAGATAATATAACGAGAGGAATGCTTTTGCCTCCAGTTTTTTAATTTAATTTTCAAATTTTGGAGAATGAAGGCTTAACATGTCATAGAAGTAAGAGTTGGATGATGATTCAGAAACTACGACCCTATTAGTCTAATTCCTTCAATAAGTTCATCCACAGATAACTTTGATAATAGCTCATCATTGTAAGCATGAGATAAATAGAGCATCACGATACCTTGTTAAGCTCTGCAATCACAGACTCATAGCTACTCTGACTAGTGAAACATCTTCCACATGAGCGACGAATCTTCATTTGTCTGAGAAATGCAGCAGCAGCCATAATAAGAAAATCAATTTGGTGATTACTGATTGAAGACCCACCGCTTTCTACACAACAAAAAAAGCCAAAAGGAACAAAAAGAATAATTATTAAAAAATAACAAGAATAATTAAATTTAATTTAATTAAATTAAATACTGATTCTTGTAATTAAAAACTATGCTTGATCAGTGTGGCAAACATCAAAAAGAATTTTTTTTTACCATGAGCAAACATCAACAAGATAGAAATTGGGAAATCTAGGTTTGTTTTAATAAGCAGAAATTATAAGTTCAAACATATGCACGTTATTATGGTAAAAGATTCCCAAATAATTAGAATCCCATTCCCTAAATGGGAGTGAGATTGGAGGGGAGGGGAGGGGGAGCGAAGTGGGTATCGAACTCAAATTCGGAAGTTGAGGGATAGGGTTTAATTGGAAGAGCAATGTCAATCCACTCTAATTAACTATAATATATACATAGATATTTTAAATACATACGGAAAGAAGGTGATGACAAATATTCGGTATTCTCAAAGTTGATGGTCTCTTTCAACTTCCACGACTGCATTTTTGTAGTCACCTTCGCCACAGTTGAGAAAGAGAAGGGGTATAGCAAAAGGGAGAGAAAAGCAAAGAAAGAATTGTCAGGTAGACCAATAAAGCAAATACCCAATAGTCATAATCCAACCCAATTTACTGGGTATGGATACTCCATCTACATCTGTTAACTTATTGGATCATGTATAAATCCTAGAAATAAATCAATTTTTTATTGGATCTAGGCATGGATCCTTGAGGATCTAAACGTGGGGACCCAGAGATATATATATTAAAATTATATTATTAGTCATACGCATAAACCTTATTGCTTTAACCTTGGTTTCTTCCACAAAGATATAAATATATATTCCTCCCACAGAAAGAACACAGCTCAATTGGTACAGACTACAGAAGTTCTACATGCTCCCAAAAATATTTCTCCAAATTTGTAAATGTTCCAAAGTGAAAATAATCTTAGAGGGAGAGGGAAAAGGGTCATTACCCAATTACAATATCAGAATGACCAATTCAAAATTCACTAAATCAATATAAAGCAAAAAATATCAAAACAATGCAAGAGGAGAGAGAAGAGACACAGAGAGAGTGCCAATTGCATCATGGACAATTGGACTTCAGATTTTCAGATGGTTCGCATCAACCCCCAAGGGACCTTCTGACTTAGGATTCCACTAAGAATAGCCTTCTCGAACAGAGCCAAGACAAACTTTATAAAATTTTGATCTCTCCTACTTGACAATTTGCATCGTCACTGCTGAAGAGGACTTCATCACCTACAACTATGTAGGATTTCCCACCTCTTCTGCTAATGGGGACTTCACCAACACCAATAGCCTCAAATTAGTAAGAGAACATGAAAATTTTTAGAAAACTCTTAATAGAATGAGATATATATGTATAGAAGGAATATGTAGATCATTTGTTTGTTTTTAAGGATATGTAGATCATTTCATCGACAATTGGGAAATATGAGGAACTCCAAGCTACAACATAGCCCTTTCTTCGAAAAAAACAAACAGAAAACACCAAGGATATGTAGATAATTTGTTTTTAAGCAAAGAGTATACTTTTTGACTTCTTAGCCTTTTGGCTACTTTATATTGGTCAAGTTTAATTAGGTGAAAGTAGAAGCAAAGAGTGCATACTTTTGGAAGTCATTTCTTCAACAAGGTAAGGTAGATACTTGATTCTTATATATGGTTTGTTAATTCATTTTGTACAGCGAGGCATCTATATTGATAACTATTTGTGATTGCATTTCAGATTTGGTATGGGTTCAAAGTTCAAAGGAAATGAACAAAATTGATCAAACAAACCCGAACTGTATACTGCCCTCATCAATTGATGTGAACAGACATAGATAAAGACATAGATGAAGATGATAGGAGATCGAAAATTATACCTTCTAGTGATTAAGCGAACGAAACCCTTTTGATTGCAATAGGGAAAGACGAAGCGGCGCTCCTTCTGATTGGGGGGGGGGGGGGGGGGGGGGGGGGGGGGGGGGGGGGCGCGGCTGCGACGAGAAAACGCAAGGACGCTAGCGCTATAGGTCAGGAAATAGGGTTGAATTTGGTTATTGGGTATTATTCGCAAACAATTCGTTAATTCGCGATTCTCGCGGATTATTCGCGAATTGCGTGAATTATTCTGGAAGCGGCGAATAATTCGTGAAGGTTCGACTGAGAAAATATTCACGAATTATTCGCGAATTTGCGAAATAAAACCTGAACTTTGTTACTACGGTAGTACGGTCTCAACCCAACCTAGGTTCAATTCATTTTAGCCCTAGTTAAGTTCTGGACATAATATTCATTGCATTCATACAAAGTTAATATAACATACAATTCCATTCATATTAATTTATAATCAGGATAATTCAACTAATAAGTACAATGTTTACACATGCATTACAGGTACCAACTTCTAAGCAAAATTATCACTTATTATTTGCAGGGTATTACACTTACTGCACTCCTAGTTTATTATGAACCCTCCTCCTCAGTATTCTGGAAACTTTCCATTTTTGGCCGCAAATACTCATTCCCTGACAAGGTCACTTGGAAATTGAAAGACGGCTCCTTAGTCCTAGTATTTTGGAAGCATAACTAGGTGACTAGACTCAGTATAGCCAATTTCCACCCTGCCCTAGCCCAAGTTGTTTGAAATCTTCAAGCTCCACTTCTAACTCAAGGCAGATGGCATGGGGACACTTGGATATGGAGACCTAGTCTTAGACAACCATTGCATGGAAGACATGGGTGAAGAACATGATAAGTTACTGGAAGTCGTGGCTTTGCTGTCTACCAACTCCCACTCAACGTCTTGACTTACCACTATGGAAGTATATTACTTTTGGCTTCTTCACAACGGAATCAACTGATACATTCTTTATGCAGCTACTGCCTGACATAGCTTTACACCTTAAAAGTGCAAATTTTTTATTTGGCTTCTGGGCTAAGATAAATCACTCAAAGACAAACCTCAGCAAACGAGGCTAGATTGGTGATGTATCATGCACATCATTGTGCATGTTCATTCTGAGTTTAGCTTCCATGCATATTTTATTTCACTTCGTCGTTGATGTTGAAGTGTGGTTTTTTTCCATAAATCTCCTACACATAAAGACACTTCCTTCTGACATTCATGAGTGCTTTTTATCATGGTATTTTCCCCGTAATATACCTCAGCAAATGTTTGGTGCATGCTTCCAAATGCTATTAATTGGATGTTGTGGCTGGAATAGGATTTTCAATTCTACTACTTCTATTCTAATGACTAATGCAATATTTTTGTTTTCCTCGTGGATACATTTAGCAACTGCTACAAAGAAAAAGCCAAAATGATAAAGAGCAATTGAGGACTCAGCTACTAGGCAACTAGTCTAGAGGACTAGTTGTTGAAAGCAGGGTAGGAGATGCTACTTCCAATCCTGTACAAATTAGTGGGACTACTATGGTGTTATTATGTCTTCACTTAGAAGGCTTCAAAAACAACTGCTTATGGGAGGTTCAGAGACAGAAGTTCAAAAAGTTTATGATCATTTGAAAACTATCATGATTACGTTCTTTTATTTTCTGATATTGTTTATGTTCTCAAAACTCTGTAACTTTAATTCATTCATTTTATTTGGATTTGGTTTTGCCTTTACCAGGCTTCTTAAGTAGGATAATTTCAGGTTGAGGGAGAGACTTGTATGACTCTGATCTCAGGTTAATTTGAGGTGTACGGCAGTAACACTCTATCATCTCTTCACCCTAATGTTTGAGGGCCATCTATCCTTCATCTTCTCCATACTTTACCTAGCTCTGGTTTAGAGATAGATGACCAAATGGTTTTGTAATTGACTATTCATCTTCAGACTTGCTAATCCTTCTATGCATCACTTGAGGTAGAGGCTTTCCTTACATTAATTTGGTCAAGAAATAAAAAATAATTTGAAAATTTTAAGTTATATATATGTTAGGGAAGGTAACGAAATGGAGGAGAGAATGAAGAAGATGATATTTGTGCAAACTGTAAAATTATGGGAGCTAATTTCTAACAATTTCTTCATAGAGAGGCATGGAATGTAAATTCAGACATGAGAGCGACTTATTGCTAAACTTTTTAACGAGCAACAAATTTTGTGCTAAATCCCTTTGAATATTGATTGACAAAAAAGTCGTCGCACCAATATTTAACATTCTTTGCTAGAAAATTAAAGGAGGGGTTTAATTTTTTTTCTAAAATTTAAAGAAAAGGTGAAGTATCGCCCGCTTATTTTATTAAAGAGAAAATAATGAAATGTTCTTAGAAAATTGGGTAGAGTTCAGACCTCATACGCTTAAATGACGAGTCATAAAGAAAATAAATCAAGCAACATGGAACAAAGAACCCCTAACAACTTGGTGGGTAAACATCCAAATAACATCCATGAAACATCCACGTGGGTCTGGCAATCACCGAAACTCTACTAGCATGACGGTCCTAGTTGAGAATCTGAATTTGCCTTCATCACCATCATCTTCCTGGGGGGGGGGGGGGGGGGGGGGGGGGGGGGGGTTATTTGCCATAAAATAATCCTCAAGTGGTTGAATCATTACGTTTAAAAGTCAGGGATTATGTCCAGTCTATCACGAACATAGCATGTGTTGCAATTCTATAGTATTTCCTTCCATTACCATTTCCCAGCCGAGGTCACCACCACTGCCTGCCACTCTCTCCCTCTCCCATCCAACCCAAGAGTCACTCACTCATCTCTTATTTCAATCTCCCATTACAAACCATAGATTTCTCTTACATTACTCTCGAATCTTCGAAGAAAAAAAAATTAAGAAGAAGAGAATTGGGAGTGGAGAATTAGGGGTTTACATCACCTTCATCAATAATCAACTTGACGTTCAAAAAGAAGAAGGTTTATGGAGGTTTACAATGGTATAACGGCTAGTACCTTCTCCTTTTTTGTGTTTTGTTTCTTAGCTTTGTTAGTCTTTCATATCCTTGACTCTAGCTATGGCTTATTTTCGCACAAAAAAGACATCCTTTTGAGTTTGAAATTGGCATTAATATGCTTGTAAATGCCTACATTTTTCACTACACTGTTCATGAGCACGCGTCAATCCCTTTAGCTTCGACTTTTTTTAGCAAAGTCTGTTTAACTAAAATTTATTTTTAAGTGGAGGTAGAGATTTATCAACTTTAGTTTCTCCATTTTGGTGTTTGATAAGCCAACAAAAGTTTATGAAAGTCCATTGATTTAGAGAGAAACGGAGCACATGTTATCTAAGTTTCGAAAAGTTAGGTTTGAGTGGAGTTTTTCTTAACCCAAACGTTGAGTAATTGCAGTTGTAGTTATCTCGACTCCAAATGGGCTCCTAAATGGTGCAAAGTTAAGTAAATTGAGGTTTTGAGAGCAAGGTTTTAAATCTCAAACTTCGGGCTCATCTCAGCAAGGGGTGTTTCGTCTCGGATATGACATATCGGAGATCTCAGGGAAATGGGATCATTTCGGATGTTCATTTCGGACACTCAATAAATATTTTTTTTTATTACTAAACAATATATTAAATGTTCTAGATGTCATTTAACATTAGTGTGTCTATTTACTACTTTCTAATGCTCTATAATTCTTAACACTTGTTGCATTATTGGTGCAGGCCCAAAATGAGATGACTTCAGCATATACAAAAAGCTAAAAAGGCTGAAAACAAGACAGAGGAATTTGTAAATTCATGGTGTTGTAATGTTGTATGAGAAATATGCACTATCTGGCTACTGAATAGTCATTTGGATTTTGTAAATTATAGCTGCAGAGATTTGTAAATTCATAATGTCATTTGGTTTAGGTTATTGGATGTTGCTCTAATTTTGAAAGTCATACAATACATTTTAAGGAAATCAATGCTTCAGTTACTTGTGAGGCCATAGATAAATTCATTAAACTACTAGCACCCACAAATTATTAGCATAAAAACTGAACTACAAAATTCATGAATATACACAAAATCTAGAGTAGTAAAAATTAAATAAAACTTACCAAGCTTTTCTCATCATATGCTCTGGTACTGGTCCCAAAACCCTCTCCATCATCGCCAAATGTTCGAGATCCTCATGTGTCTGAAACAATGCTTCTCCCTAAAACATTTCGAAGTGTTTAAAAGGTCAAGATTATATTTCACATGAGCAATAATGGATCTTAGACACAAATCCAAATAAGTTAATCGCTCAGCGAACAAAGTTCCACTCCACAAATCGCATGGATAGGAAAATCCCACAAAATGTTATGTGAAAACTTACAATTAATATACAGAAAATTATATATACATATACATACTTTCAAAGATAAATTTCAAAACCCCATACAGTCATTATACTGACTGATGGCAACGTGTTGGCTGATGAAGATTGAAGAATCCAAGTCTCGAAGATGAAGATAGAAGAGAGTGAGAGAGCGGCGGCTAAAGAACGAGAGGAGAGAGTGAGAAGGGAAATAGGGATTTGGGAATTGGAGAATTGGGTTTCGGGTGCACGGTAATGAGACAAAAAAAAAAACACAAAACCCACAATTTAATTTAAGACCCGATATAACGAAATTTCGGGCCGAAACGATTTCGGGAGAAATTTCGGATGTTTTGGCGGAAATTTTCACTTTTCAGGTCAAAACATAATTGTATCTAAAATGTGTGATTTCGTATCGGCAAGCATGCCGATACAAAATATCGCCTGATATGGCCAAAATTTAAAACGGTGTCGGCAGGTTCTCATGGGCAATTATACGACCTGTATGGTTCAAGGGATTGGAGATGTGCATATTCACATGTGGGATAGTGTGGTGCGAACATTGAAGGACATTCGATATGTTCTAACGATCATGAAGAACCCTATATCCTTCGGTTATCTTGATTGAAATTGATGCAATTACAACGTTTTGGAAGGTGAGATGCAATTCGTGAAGGTTGGTGTTGTGGTAATGAAGGGTAGATTGCGGAATGACCTCTATTATCTTATAGAATCTACAGTGATTGGATTTGTGCAAGTGGTCACTACGACTAGTGGCTCGGAGGTGAAGCTATTATTTGGATTGGTGGACTCAACACGAGCATAAAGAGTCTTGAAGAAAAGTATAGGACACAAATTAAGAAGTAGCAGAACAATAGCAATTGGGATATGTCACTCAACCGTCGGAGATGACAGTCGACCAACAATGAGCGGCAATCGACTGATGAATTGACAATCGACCAAAGCAGCTTTTCAATTTGGCAAGTCTAACTTCAGTCGATCGCACTTGTTGTAGTGAAGTGGATTGGAAGTTATGTAGGACTAGCTACAGTTTTTGAGAATTCTGTTAATAAAAAAAATTATATTTTTTCCCAATCTACTTCCAATCCAGACTGTCAGCGAAGCATGATGGTTTGCCATTTTTAAGTGAACCTAATTCCATCTCCTACGATGTTGTAGCGATGTGGCAGGATTCAAACTCCATAAATTTCGTTTGGTACTGTGCTACAGGAAACACTTGCAAGTTCATTCTGTAACTGAGGAAGTATATATGTGAACTTTCATATTTTCTTACCACCGGTAATGCTAAACCTTTGCCTAGAATTTGGCAGAACCTCATCCTCATAAAATTTGAAGTCAAGAACCTTACTATCATCCCCATCCCCCCCTAAAACTAGGCACCAAAAACCCTCTGCAATGTCCAGCTCCTCCTCCACTTTGTTCTCTTCTGTCATCCCCTCCTTCTCACCTCCATAAACTAGCCACCCCTTCTTCATCTCCAACCCCAAACCCCTCAAATTCAAGGCATTATCACTCAAAAATAACAAGAGTGGCTCATGGGTCAGCCCAGACTGGCTGACACCCATCACTTGCTCTCTAACGAATGATAGCGATGAAGCCGATGATTCGGGCATTCCAATTGCCAAAGCCAAGTTGGAGGATGTCTCGGAGGTGCTCTGTTTCTCCCACTCTTCAAATGGATGAATACAGGATTGGCACAGCGCAATTTGGTTATTGTCAGTGATCCGGAAAATTGCTAAGTATGGCAAAGGGCTGGTTTCCGAGGTGTCTGAGTTTCTGTTTGGGTTGGGGTTCGCCACTGCTGAAGGCTCTCTTTGGACTGTAAGTTAACTAACCATAGTGTTTCAGTAGTCCCTAGCAACTGCCAGTTCGTAACTATACATATAACCAATATACAGTAAGTATGATATGACAATGTAGTAGAATTTACTAGTTAGGGAGACTAACTTGTTAGATGTTTGAGTAATTTACACAACCACACAATTTGTGTGTAATATTTAGTAGTGATATGTTGTAGGTGAGGCGAAGAGCTGTGGCAGCTCCTTCTCTTCATAGGAAATTTCTGTCGGTTATGGTTGATAAAGGTGTTTTGTAAATGTGCACTGAGTTTGATGAAAAAGCTCGAACCTTATGCTCTAAATGGAGGCCAAATTCTCTCAATTGACTCTAGATGTGATAGGGTTCTCTCTTTTCAACTACAATTTTGATTCGCTTACGACAGTTAGTCCAGTTATTGATGCGGTTTATATTGCACTGAAGGAAACTGAGGCCCGGATCACTGACATTTTGGCCATACTGGCAGGCAAGTTGTTCTATAGTTCTCTTTCGCCACCAAATGTATGTTAGGGAACCACAATTCGATATTGTAGTGTTATCAATTTGTTACTTTGATCTTGGTGTAGCAGATACCTATTTTGTGCAAAATTGCACCGAGTCGACAAATGAAAGCAGAAAGAGCAGTTGATACAATCAGGAAAACTGATGAAGAGCTCATTACAAAGTGCAGAGAAATTGTAGAGTCAGAAGGTGAAAAGATTGAAGGGGAGGAGTATGTAAATGACTCAGATCCAAGCATTCTCCGTTTTCTACTTGCGAGCCCGTGACGAGGTTTCTGAATTTCGTTGAAAGTTATGCTCCAATTTGAACAACTGAAAATCCAATCTTCACTGGTATCCTTACACTCACAAACTTTCAGTGTGTACATGATGATGATAGTCTACTATCTTTGTCGACTCTATTTAGTATCCGCTTCCTATTAATATTAATCGGTATTTCTCTCTTTTAACAAAATGCTTTTTCCTGATTTTTCAAGTTTCTAGTGTGCAATTGCGCGATGATCTATTATCAATGTTGGTTGCTGGTCACGAAACAACTGGTTCAGTTCTGACATGGACACCTCTCTTAAGTGGATGCGAAACCTTTGTACTCACAAAATATGAGTGGATGGTTCACTTACTTAATATCAAACATTTATCGTAAATCAAGTTTGATAAATGGTCAAAATTAATTGCATTATTTATTATTAAAATCAAATATGCTTCGATCAAGCTAATTAGAATAATTTAAGTAAGGTATTCATTCTAACATTTCTTTCCTTAACAAAGAAACTTTATTAGTAATCTCGAAATTTAGCCTGTAGAAGTACGGAGCAGGAAGAGGAACGATGGGTCACGTTTGTCATACCAGTCACTGTTAATCTCAGCCATCCATCCATTTAAAGCCATATTAAAGGACGGTTGAGAAAACATACAAATCAATAATTTTGCGATTTTCTAGGATATCTAATCTAAATAATCTAATACTATAATGAGAGAGTTGAGAGATTGTATCATTTGTAGACATGTTGTACACAAACAAATTTGATTGATCTAATCTCAACCACAGCTTTTTAAAGTGATATTAACAATCTGTCTCTACTATTTTAAAAGTTAGGATTTGTAACAAAACAAATCCTAATTTTGTAACCAAACAAACACATCTAATACATGTCCAAGTTAACTTCAGCAAATGCAAACATTTGTAGACAAACAAATCCGTGTATCGCACGTGCATATCTATATAAATGAGGTATTAGATTTAAGACTAGACTATGTTGAAGTTTTTTTACTTTTAATAAAAAAATATTTTTTTAGACGTGCATCGCATGTGAAAATTACTAGTTTCTAATTAATTAGCCAGTTACCATAATATTCTCAAACTTCAAATTTATTTACGACATAATTATATATGAAAATGTCATTCATATAAAATAAAATTTGGTGTCACTAAAGATAATTTGTAAAGAGTATTGTAAAGATTTGGGATGGATAAAGAGATGTCTCATAATGGAGACCAGACTATATAATATAGTCTTTATTTTTGAAAGAATTTTTTTTAAGCGTGCATTGCACGTACAGATTGCTGGTTACTCCCTCAGTTTCAAAATATAAGTCATTTTAACCCCCCCCCCCCCCCCCCCCCCCCCCCCCCCCCCACCTTTTTTTTTGCAAAATATAAGTCACTATTCTAGATTTTTAAGATAGATGTATTGTCATTCTTAATGTCCATCTATTAATTTTTCAAGTGGTTTATTAATTTTTCAAGTGGTTTCCAATTTTACCCTTATCTTTTCATCTACTTCTATTTACTCCCTATTGATAGCTCATTATAAAGGAGGGCAAATATGATATTTTACAATTGATAGCTTATTTATGAGGTCAAAGATCAAGAATATCTTCTTTTTTTTTTAATCATAGATTTTTTTCTTAATATTCGTGTAAAAATCTAGAATTACTTATTGAAATTAAACTTGATTTTGAGTTAAGCTTAATTATGGGTTCATAATCCAAACCCAAAATTAAGCCCAAGTTCTAGAGATTCTTTAGAAACATCATAAAATATTATCACTTCCTCTATATGTTCTAGAGAATTCTATAAAATAATTATCTAAAGATTTGTATAGAAAATTCTAGGAATTGTAAGACATAAAATCTAGATATTATGGTAGAGAGTTCTAGAAAGATATTTTGTAATCTTGGAGCCTATAAATAGCTCCTTCCTCTCCCATTTGTAAACAAGTTGAACAAATAAATAAAAAGCAAGTTAAAGAAAGAGTGTTCTTCATAAGTTCTCTAATTCTCTCTTTTCTAAGTATTCTTCCATATCATTCTTCATACTTAGAAGATTTCTTCTCTTGGTTTCACTCGGATTTCTCGGGTATTACGGTCTTGGGCTAGTGCTAAGCACTATCGGAGTTTCTCTACATGGTATCAGAGCCATTCTAATCTTGTGCTCATCAAGATCGGGGTTTAAGAGAGCTCGGTTTATTCTAAGTATGGAATCAATGGGTCGTGTCGTTGGATTGGGAATGGAGATCTTAAACCAATCTAACTACCGGTTATGGAAGTCATGTATGGAGTCATACTTGGTTAGTGAGGACTTATGGGATGTCGTCGGCGGTAGTAGCACAACACCACCAAGGGGAGATGCTGCAACAGCGGAAGCGACAAAGGAGTGGACACGGAAGAATGCCAAGGCGGAGTTTGCTTTGAAGAGGTCAATATCCTCGGGAGTATTTGAGCATGTCTCAAGGTGCACATCCGCAAGTTCCATATGGAAGGCGCTAGATCAATTGTTCAACAAGAAGAATGAGGCTCGGTTACAACTATTAGAGAATGAGCTGGCGAATGCGAAGCAGGGGGAGTCTTCAATCTCAGAGTTCTTTATCAAGGTAAAAAACCTTTGCTCAGAGATTAATACTCTTAATCCGGAGGAGTCAATTTCAGAAGCTCGGATGAAGCGGTCTATTATTCGTGGTTTACGACCCGAATATACACCGTTTGTTACTTCAGTTCAAGGATGGGCTACACAACCTTCCATGGAGGAGTTCGAAAATCTACTAGCTTCGCAAGAATCACTAGCCATGCAAATGGCGGGAGTTAAAGTCAATGATGACTCGGGGAGCGCGTTTGTAGCTCGGAGGCATCAAAGTTTTAGAGCCAAGTTCAAGGATAGTGATACAAAAAATAATGATGAACGAGAAAGATCTTCTATGGGAGACAAGAAGCGATTCAAGTGCTACCGGTGTGGGAAACTTGGGCACTTCAAAAAGGATTGCCGAGTGAAGTTGAAAGAAACAAATATGGCGGAATCAAAGGGTCACACTGAAGACGAAGCATGGGGAAAATGTTTCACGGTGGAGGCTGCATCTTCAGGTACCACTACAACCAAAAATCTAGAAAATGATTGGATTGTAGATTCTGGTTGTAGCCATCATATTACCGGAGACGAGAAGTTATTTTCCAGTCTTCAGCGCCATGACGGAAAAGAAGCCATCATTACCGCGGATAATTCAATCCACCGCGTTGAGAAGGAAAGAACTGTTGTCATTAAAGGAGATGATGGAAGCCCAATAACTCTCAAGAATGTATATCATGTTCCTGGAGTAAGGAAGAATCTTCTCTCTGTGGTAAATGCGGTGGACTCAGGTAACTACGTTTTATTTGGCCCAAGTGACGTCAAATTCTTAAAGAATATTAAAGAGTTAAAGGCGGATGTGGTTCACACCGGAGCACGAGTTAAAGATCTATATGTATTATCGGCCTCCAACTCATATGTTGAGAAGATGAGCACCAATGATAATGTCTTTATATGGCATGCTAGACTTGGTCATATAAATATGACTAAGCTCAAAGTTATGGTAAATAAGGATTTGGTTAATGGGCTCCCAAGGTTGAAGATTCAAGATGAAGGAAAACTTTGTGAAGGTTGTCAATATGGAAAATCACATAGGCTTCCATTTGACAACTCCACTTCACGATGCAGCGCTCCGTTGGAGAGGATCCATAGCGATTTGATGGGTCCAACAAGAACACCCTCCTATTCCGGGTTTCGTTACATGTTGTTGTTCGTTGATGATTTCTCACGGTACACCTGGGTATACTTTGTGAAGGAAAAATCAGAAGTATTTTCAAGATTTCAAGAATTCAAGGTTACCGTGGAAGGCGAGTTAGGTCGGAAGATCAAGACCCTAAGGACGGACAATGGAGGAGAGTTCATGTCAAAGGAGTTTCTCTCTTTTTGCAAAAAGCATGGTATCAAGAGAGAATTTTCATGTCCATATACACCTCAACAAAATGGAGTAGCGGAAAGGAAGATCAGACATCTAAGCGAGACGTGTAGAAGTTGGTTACATGGCAAGAATTTGCCTAAGGCCTTATGGGCGGAAGGCATGAGATGTGCAGCCTATGTTATCAACCGGATGCCACTTAGTCCAAACAATATGAAGTGTCCGTATGAGATGGTTCGTGGGAAGAAGCCAACAGTGAAACATCTCAGGATATTTGGATCAATCTGCTACGTCCATGTGTTCGACTCTCAGAGAACAAAGTTGGAGGCAAAGGCGAAGAAATGCATATTTGTCGGTTATGATGAACAAAGAAAAGGGTGGAGGTGCATGGATCCTGAAACACATAGGTACGTCGTGTCTCGTGATGTTGTCTTTGACGAAGTTTCCTCATATTATGGACAACCTCAAGTCTTGGTCGAACAAGAAGGCGGAGATTCCTTCAAGGTTGATGAACCAGTTCCTCAAAAGCCAAGTGAGAGCGGAAGTCTTGAAAAAGAGACGCAAGGTGAAAGGGGGAGCACTAATCAAGAGGAAGATGATGATGAAGATCATGGTTCCATGGCTAATCAAAGGCCTAAAAGGAACATTGTTAAGCCTGCCCGGTTCAGAGATGAAAGGTTTGTCACTACTTACTCATGTTACTTTGCCGCTCCATTAGATGAAGAAGAGCCATCATCTTATGATGAAGCTAAAGGTGTTCAAGAGTGGGAGACCGCAATGGAAGAGGAGATGAATGCCCTTATAAAGAATGAAACTTGGGATTTGGTTCCGAAAACCAAGGATGTTCAACCCGTTTCATGTAAATGGGTGTATCGAATTAAGCGGAAAGCGGATGGAAGCATTGATAGATTTAAAGCAAGGTTGGTTGCTCGGAGGTTCTCTCAGAAGTATGGAGATAATCAAAGTGTTATCAAGTTGGCTAATAATCCGGTGTTTCATGCAAGGACGAAACATATCGAGTTAGAGCATCACTTCATAAGGGAGAAGGTGCTTGATGGAACAATTGAAGATTTGGAAGTTCGAAGCGATGACAACGTTGCAGATATCTTCACAAAGTCATTACCAAAAGGCAAATTCGAGTTACTTTGCTCGAAGCTCGGTATGGTTGACAAAATCAAGTTTAAGGGGGAGTATTGAAATTAAACTTGATTTTGAGTTAAGCTTAATTATGGGTTCATAATCCAAACCCAAAATTAAGCCCAAGTTCTAGAGATTCTCTAGAAACATCATAAAATATTATCACTTCCTCTATATGTTCTAGAGAATTCTATAAAATAATTATCTAAAGATTTGTATAGAAAATTCTAGGAATTGTAAGACATAAAATCTAGATATTATGGTAGAGAGTTCTAGAAAGATATTTTGTAATCTTGGAGCCTATAAATAGCTCCTTCCTCTCCCATTTGTAAACAAGTTGAACAAATAAATAAAAAGCAAGTTAAAGAAAGAGTGTTCTTCATAAGTTCTCTAATTCTCTCTTTTCTAAGTATTCTTCCATATCATTCTTCATACTTAGAAGATTTCTTCTCTTGGTTTCACTCGGGTTTCTCGGGTATTACGGTCTTGGGCTAGTGCTAAGCACTATCGGAGTTTCTCTACATTACTTATATTTTAAAACATAGGGAGTATTATTTATTGCAGAACCGGTAACTCTCTTATATTTTCTAGAACAGTCTGTTATTTCCAACTCAGACTGGCTTGTTCTCCAAGACTAAATTATATATGGTCACAAATAAGCGCACACACGGGGGAAAGAAGAAGAAAAAGAAACTGGGAAGTAGAAAACTTGAGAGATTCAAAATAAAAAGATCATAATGAGCATCTATTGGAATCGGTCGTTTCCGATGTCCAATTCTTCTTTCTTACTATGTCATGGACAATCCTTACAATCTTCGGTTCTCCGTCTAGGCTCAAGGGAAGCAGAAGAACAAATGTTCTTGTTGGACGCAGGACGTGGGACTCCCCAAGTGTGCATGCAGGATGAGCTTACAAGAGTGCCAGCAGTTAACCGAGTCACGAGGTTTGAGAATAGGGTTGGATACCACCACATTAATGTAGTAGGGTGTCGCCAACCGACGATCAGAAAGCATATTTTGGAGAGGTTGTTGATTGACACGGTGGTTGGTGAACCTTTGACCAGAGCGCGTGCAGCGGCTAGGTTTCGTGCTTTGGTAGGATCTCATGAGAATGTTGTGTCTGGCGAAGTACCGCTTCTTCTTGTTCCGCAAAGATTCAGACAAAAGAGAGCTTGGATGGAACTGCAGAGGATGTGGAGATTGAATAAGAACGTGAAAGGGTTTCTTATGAACAGAGTCAGAGGTGGTTATGCTGTGGCCGTTGCCGGATTCATTACTTTTTATCCGGTTATGCGTAGGAGGATAGCGAATGATTGGTTCGGCAATAGGGCTGCTAGCACTGCTATAACAGCAGGATCAGAACAAAGGAGATCTTCATGAGATTAGCAAAATAATAATAATAATAATAATAATAATAAAGAGAGAAACATGTTTCCATTGTTTTGTCGATCTTTGTAATAGTTATTTCGTACCAAGAACAGTTTTCTTTGTTCATGAATTAGGGTTTTTTGAAGAATCAATTCATAGGGTTTTGTTCAGTTTCTTTAAAACCTTTTTAATGAAACAGGTGATCGAGAACAGTCATTTTATCTCAAAAAAAAATTAAAAAAATTCGTAGGGTTTTGCTATGATATTTTGATGAGTGGCTTATTAGTATTAACTCGAACCTTTTATTTTAATTTTATTTTTTATTTTTAAATATCGTGTGTGTAGTTAACCCGTACGTCTACTTTGGCTAGAGCACAAGGAGAAGTTGATAATGTTTTACAAGGAAGACTTCCCAGATTTGAAGATGTAAAGAACTGAACTACTTGATGCATTGCGTACACAAATCAATGCGATCGACTTTACCCACATCCTCCTGTAAGTTTCAGGGTCTTCTATTATCTTTCTCTTTAATAAGCATCGTTGAGCTGCTGTTTATGTGAGTTTTAGGTGTTGATAAGGCGAGCTCAAATTGCTGATAAGATTAACCTAGGTCAGATACAATGATTTCAGTATACAATATACATTGGTCACCTCACCTCAGGTATCATTTAAGTTCAGTTTCCTCGATCGCATGTCATTTTTTTTCTTGTAAGTGTTGTCTGTTCCATTATCAAGGGATTTGAAATCGAATCATCATTTTCGCAATTTTTGTTCGAAACTGAGAATCCAAAGCAAACTAGACTGAAGGTGCAAGCTTAATTGGGTTGATTTTAAAGGCAAGAAAGTAATATGCGAGTAGAGAATTAGAAATCTTAAACAAGATTGCTTATAAACAATTATGTATAATAGAAAACCTGTAGACTGCATTATGAATGCAGAGAGCATGTTTTTCTGAAGTCAGATCATCTCCTGTGGATGTCTATTGGAACGGAATGGTGTGTGCATGGTTCGTGCCTAATAAAGAGCGCTATTTACAGATTTCATTTCTGTTCAAAGAAAACGAGAAGAAAATATCAATATTTTGCATGTCAGTTAGGTAGTACATAATATTTTCTGTGTTGTGACCTTCGTATGTTTTCTCAAGATCTGGGACGAGGCAGAAGAATTTATACCTGGAAGGGCCTGTGCCAAACGAGTCAAACACTGATTACAGGTATATAACTGCTAATTGCCTTTCATGTCATTGTTTTCTCTATCTTATATTCTGTGATATTGAGGGAGGCTTTGCCGGTGACTGGTTTGATGCATATCCAAAAACTGTGCACTTGCTAGGCAAGTGTCGTTAATTTCAATTTCAAAAGTGAATTTGATCATCAAAACTTGGCCTCTTTTTTTGGTCCAGAAAATAAAAAGGTAAAGAAAGTAATTAATTACCAAGTTATTTCTTACTCTAAAACCTCTTGCGGGTTGTGCACGAAATTCTTTTGAAGATCAGAGAAGAGAATAGGGATGAATGTATCAACGGTTATCCCCCCATATTAACACCAGAATTTCCATAATTCTTGGTACTTTCAAATCGACACCCTAAATCATTTTAGTAATTCCCTGTCATGTGTAACTCTCTGCACACACCTAGAACTTATGAACCTGTTCTTAATTCAGATATCTTCTTATATCCAAGTTTTCAATTCAGATGTCTTCCTGTATCAATAATCTTAATAATTTGCTAAACATTATCGTTCATTGTTGTTATCAGTTATCCGAACTGTACCTTTTAACTACAGATTCATACCATTCAGTGCAGGCCCACGCAAGTGCATCGGTGACCAGTTTGCTTTGCTGGATTTATACCATTCAGCACTTGCAATTTTTCTACAGCGTATGAATTTCAGTCTAGTTCCTGATGAAACGATTAACATGACAACTGGGGCAACTATCCATACAACCAGTGTTAGTTTCTGACCCTTAATTATTAAGAATAACCGTCTTATATGTTAAAACTGCAACTTAATTGGTTCTTATTGATGATTCTCATATCAATAATGAGATGCTCGGATCTCACTGTAATGTCATTACTGAAAGGTTCACATTGCTGATTTTGTTGCAGGGTTTGTACATGACATGAAGTCCATGTGATTCACAGAGTGATCTCACTCCTGCTTTAAGGTATTTTTTGTTCATACAGCTATGTGGTCACCGTCTTGACCAATACTTACCATTTTTATGCCAATTTGGGATTGCTTCTTTCTCGTGTATATTCTTTATTTTTTCTCATTTCCGCAATGGCTTTACACACCTGTGATTCAAGAGTCAATAATCAATATTAGTAGTCCACTATGATGCAAAATGAAGAAATAAGGATTTCAGGAAGGAATAGTTGTGATAAATTCATAGTAGTTTATGGAAATATCAGAACAATCAGTGTCAGTTGCCTAGATTCAGCTGCTGCCTAATTAGTGCGCACGCTGTATATGCTATATTAATCAAAATTGATAATTTAGGCCTTCACTATATATGCATACTTTGATTGTATCGATACTCTTAATTTAACCCATAAGTTTTTGGGTCAGCGGTGCAAAGAAAGAAAAGTTCGACTATAAGATTGAACAGAATACAAGTAGAAGGCCTAACTTATAGGATAGTTTAGCAGCGATGATAAATGTTGGACTCGATCAACTTTGAATTGATTAATGCAGAGTAATTTCTAAGTATGCTGGAAGTTATTTCCTTCTTATATCTAATTGTTCAGAAAAACATTAGAAATTGATTGCTGATGAAACATTTTCCCTTCTTTCTCATCAGATAGTTCATCAGGTTATGTTTCGTGAACATGCAATTCCGTGATTCTATATACATAGTGGTCACAGCAAGAAATGTCTACGTGGAGGCAGTGAACCTCGATGGCAAAGTCACACAGGTGAGCAATCAAAGTCCCTCAAACACTAGATGCAAAATAAAGAAAGCAAACAAAAGATGCAAAACAAACCCATATTCTTGTTGATTCATTCAGGATCAATTGATTTTTGCAGGATAACAAACCCTATTCAGTATCAGTCGATATATTCTGGTTGAAGGCATGGTGGTCATCTTCCAATTGATCATATCCACAATAATTTCATCAAAGGCTTTCATCAACATAGCAGCCAATTACAGAGCTATTTAGTCTGAGATTGGATTGATTACATGGGCTTCCGTTAATAGTAATATATCGACAACTCAAAACAAAAGTTTGATTGTACAAAAGCTTCAATCGTGAAACTCATCCCTAATTCTAGTGGGTAACTGAAAGCCTGAATTGCAGCTCGAAACTTCTTTCGTTTTCTTTAACGTCCTGCATGACTAATACTGTTGTTAGTTTGTTGCTTTGGCTTTGAGAAGCAGCCACCGACTAGACACTGGCAAGATCCTTTTTAGTACCATACAAAAGATTTGTGGTTGAAACTTCACTTGTAGCATGTCACGCTCTATTTTCAACAAGAAACAAGATAAGAAAAGATCTAATTCAAGAAGGAAAAAAAAAATGTTATGCTAATCTAGGAACAAACATAGGATGCATGTGAATACAAATACCCCCAAACATTCAGAGCTGTCACCATTATTCAATGCATACACTGAAAGATGCCTACAGTTCGACACTGTCAGGTAGCTTTCAGATTCACCTGGTTCAGGGCACTGAAAACATTGAAGAGTGCTAAGATTTAAAGAATTAAACTCTGTAATTTATTTATTTTTTTGACAGAAAATTAAACTCGGTAATTTAGAACAAACATTTAAATCTTAGCGCGCACACAAAAAAAATGCTAGCATCTTAACCATGGTTTTGAAACACGGTGTCCGGTGAATGGCTGCCATTATTGCTAATACCAAACATATCAGAAGTATCGGTAGGCAAATTTCTAATCCGACATATCAGGGGGGTATCGGTAGGTAAATTCCAAATCGGATACAGGTGGTGCATTCGCTGGGTTTAGTCTTGCATTTCATGTTACAATTCAAGTTGAAAGGCACAGCGAAAAGAAGAAATGAAGAGAACGACTGACATCAGTTAATGCTGGTCAATAGACATTCTTTGAATGCAATTTCGAGAAGAATGTTGGTCCGCCAGGCTGTCAAACGAACTCTAATGGGATGTCTATATTTTCTGATGGCGAAAAATCAAGAGTACAACTTAGGGTTTTCTACATCTCTATAAATATCTATAATGGCCCCCATAGATGTTAATACCGCATAGGCCAGTTTTTTTTTTTTCTAAAAAGAGAGAGAGATTGTTGATAAGAGACTTATTGTAATCTCTTATGTATCGCTCTTTAAGTAAAATTTATGTTATTTCTCTCCGGAATCAGGAATGAGGTTTGCTGAACCGGAAAAAAAATCATGTGTTTAGTGTGATAAATTTTTCTTCTTGGTTATTCAACTTGATCGGTTGTTGGTCTTCTTTACTTCCTGTGACAGCATCTTCATATCGAGCTGAGATTCGACACCGCCAATCTTAACAAAAAAAGAAAAAAGCATTTAATGCATATCTTACTCACCATTTAAAACCTACCTATAATGCAAATTTGCATCATTAAAAACCCATTAAAGCCCAACCCACATTTGCATCATAAAACCCATTAAAGCCCAACCCACATAATCCCTGGTTCCCTACTACCATATCTCTAAATCAACAATGCGTCATTTTGCATGAGAGCTATGTGGCCCCCACAGTTTTCAAAAAGACAAATTTAAGGCTCTTCACTTTCAAAACACACAGAACCAAACCCTCTTTCAACTGTTTCCTTTCTCACTTGTAGCTAGCATTGGTACAGGGTCGGGTCGGGTCGGATCCTTCACTATCCGAATCCAGTCACCTACGGATTCAAAAATTGAATCCGGACCCGGACTCGTAAGGACTGGGTCCGGTTCCGGACCCTATTAAAATATTCCTACCCATTCGGGTAGGAGCGGGAGTGTGCACGGCGAACAGCGAATGAAGGATTTAGAATAAATGAGAGAAGAAAAATGTATCAGTTTTAAGTTTGGAAGATAAAGATTTAGAATTGAGGAGAAAGGAGGGAAGGGATGAGGATAGAATATTTATTTTTATGTTGATTTTTTGGGTTTCTTTTTAACGGATCCGGATCCGGATTGGGTCTCTTTTGAGCGGAGCTAGACTCAAAAGTACAACGTATCTCATTTTATGACCCGGACCCGGATAGGCCGGGTCGGTTTCGGTTCAATGCCGGGTCGAGTCGGATCCGGGTTTCGGGTATTTATACCAATGCTACTTGTAGCCGTCCACAAACTTACATACACCCACAAAAGAAATGGGGAAAAAGGAAAGCAGCAACCCTCATGTTCTCAGAATGGAGAAAGGAACCCAACAACGCCAATGACACCCAAGGTGAGAGGGTGGACGCAGATCTCTCCAACTCGGGCGGCGGTCCTTCTCGTCTGTGCCTCGGCCGGCTTCTGTTGCCTTTTCGTGCTCGTCAACTGTCACTGCTACTGGAATGAAAGCATCGATTACAGAGATGAAGCCAACTGGAATGGTCTTTTTAGAAAGAGGCGAAAACAGCAGCGCAACCCGCTGCCCCTGGTTTGTTACAGCAAGAAGGCAGATGCAGTCATGATGGTGTGTGTTGTTTGCTTGAATGGGCTTGAAGACAAGGAGGAGGTGAAGGTGATACCGAGGTGCGGACACATGTTCCACCCGGAGTGTATAGATCAGTGGCTCGCAGGTCGGAGTCGTGTCCGGTGAGTCGGGGTTCTAAAATTTTGGGTAGTGAAAGTAAAGAGGAAGATGCCATAGTTGCGAGGTTGGCATTAGATGGAGAGGAGCAGGAGCAGGGTTTGGAGCGCCAGCAAGCCGATTGGGCAGTTTTTGAGCGAAGATGTGCTGAATTAGGGTTAGGAGTGATTGCCTTGTAGTTTCAGTATTCCATTGTGAATGCATTGCCCAAGTTGTAAGACAGCTGTTAAAAGTGATTTTGTTCTTGTTGGTTCTTGTACAGTTCCATTAATTACTGACAAGTTAGAATTCTTGTAGTACTGATACAGATTGTGAAAGTAAATTATACGTATGAGGTTAATTTAATCAGTGCAGATCATGGCACAGATATTCCAGTCATCCATCGTTACTTTAAGCTTTGTGTAAAATTCATCAAAATACTAATAGCCCACTGGATCATATCAGTGGTAGATGTAGATGTTAAGCTGATATTTTAATTTATAAATTATCTTTATAGCTTAGAACTGATAATCTTTGTTGTAACATGTGTCTTCAATCCTGTTCAAGATGGGGAACATACGGCACCTCAATCCAAAAAAAAACACCAAATCCAAGTAAGAAGATGACTCACTCATGTATTTCATGAATAAATAAATTTGGTCCCCTTGATTTCATGAAGTATTCTAATGGGGTCGCATTCTGGATTCGAACACTTCAACTTACTACTCACATCTTGGATGCAAGTCTCCTGATTTGGACCTTACCAAATTCTTTAGCAGTACATGTTATTTTACTTTGTTGACCATTCAGTATATCTTATACAAACAAAAACTAAGTCATGGGTATACCAATAAACAAAATGAAAATATTTCTTTAGCAAACTGAATATACATAGTAAGATTGCCAAGGTAAGAGAATTTTATTAGTAATTAATGATGAACAAAAAGGTGTTCCATTGGTCAGTCCACTCAAAACATTTCGATCTCTCGAATAAATAATCAGACATCAGAGGCAAAAGGAACATTGGAAACCAAAGCCTGGGCGAACAACCTAACATGAAATTCTTGCCGACAAAACTTAAAAAGGCTCTCACAAGTGAAACCCTATTGCTTTTCCTACCTAAATCATGGGTAAGTTATTAATTTTCATTTTTTACAGTATTGAGTAGGCTCGGATCACCTCAACAATGGGTGCACGGCACAAAGGACATTTGCCTCCATCTCTAATCAACTCGTTAGCACATTTTGAGCAGGTGCACATATGCCCGCATCTGATCACAAAGAAGACGAAAATACACATAATAGAATGAGTTTAGGGCGAACAGAATGCACTGTTTCCTATTATAGATACCATCTGAAGATAAAGAAGATACAGACCTGTACAGAAGAGAATCAATTTGAGTATCGCAGCAGATACAGCAGGTCCCTTTCCTCACATGACCCCATTTAGATCCATCCTCAGAGGTCTCTTCACCAGCTTCTGAAACAAATTAGGAAAGTTTCCTATCAATTCACAGGCCAAGTGAATAATTTCCTTTCCAAGTATTTCTACATTCTAAAGGAGGCTAAAACAAATATCAAACAAAGCATACCACTAAAGACTTAAATTAGTCCACACACGCACACAAATGGTGTGTATGCAAGAATGTCTCTCTGAATATAAATCAGAAAGAAAGAGAAGAGAACTCTTTAGCACACTAATATCTTATGCGCGTGTGGTCATTAAATAATAAATTACTTATTACCAACAAATTATAAACAAGAAGCGTAGGTCATGTAGGACGGGCACCTCTATCAAGGAGCCATATCCACTGACACATAATGGACACTCCATGGACATTTCTCGGACACTCCTCATGCATGTCCCAAGTTCATCTTATGTGTTGGACACTTCTCGAACACTTGTGGGAACACATTAACAATTTTGAGACACATTCAATTTCTTATACTAATTAGCTCTAGTTAGTAGTTACTTGCATACACTTTTCTGCTTTTATGATTTAAAGTGAGTATTATCATTTATTTTGGAAAATGTATCTTTTGTTTACGTTATGCGCACCAAATTATATTCTTTGATTAAATTTATGTCATAGTCAAGATAATACTTACTTACATTGTATAATATTATACCGTGTCCCCATATCCTACTTTTACAAATTTGTCGTATCCCGTACCCGTACCTGGGTCATGTCCAAACCAGTATCATTACCTCCTAGAATGTAGGGGATGGGTTTGTAGAACTTGGAAAACCAAGAAGTAACTGGAGAACTTGTAACAATGACTACAAAGCAATTAATCTCCTAAAAGATTTAAATTATCAAAAGAATCTTAACATCTTGATAAAAGGTCTAGCCTAATAGATAAAGATAAAATCAACTATTCAAATAAAAACCCTCAGCAACAACTGTGAAGCATGGATATGGATACGGATACCGACACGGGTACAGGTATAGGTACAGGTACGGGGCACGTCAAACTTATAAAAGGTAGGATATGAGGACACGGCTATAATATTATATAACATAACTAAATATTACATCAATTATGTATAATTTAAATAAAAATGGAGTTGAAACTATACAATAAAAATATAGTGTCCACGAAATGTGGTAGTACTTCACTATACACCATAAAATTGGAGATGTGTATGAAAGTAGCTAGAGTTGATTAGTTAAAGAAATATAAATATGTATTTCAAATTTGTGAATTACGTGTTCTAACTTTTAAGAAGTGTTAAAGAAGTGTCCAACATATAAGATGTATTATAAAATTTGGGACACGCATAAGAAGTGTTCAACCAAGTGTCCAAGTGTCCGACATGTGTCCGGTATGGGTACGGCTCCTTGATAGAAGTACATGTGCTACATATCGCAACAATCAACATATCATCAAATCGATTATATGAAATAAAAGGGTTTTTGTGGACATGTTACTAACAAATTTTACAACTGCATATTACCCCTCACAAATCACTATTTGCATACACACCACTTACAATTTGTGGTTCACTTAGAAATAGCCATTATGTTAGTTTTCCTTAGTTTAACTATGACTGGGTTTATGGGTCTATACCCTGATTGGCTAATTGCCAAAATATCCATGGCTACATTAAAGACTAATTTCATCTCCGTTTATGTCTCATATGCTTTATACAATTTCAATACAAAGATGTAAGGAGATGGAGATATGGTAGTTTGAGGTAGAAGAAACAACAGTTTAGAAACCATTGGAGATGATAAAGGAGGAAAGGGATATGTGTACAATGGTCAAAATAATTTACGAGTGCTAAAAAAGGAAATATTTGCTTACTTTGGATGGAAGATAACCAAGGTGGCTATCTTTAAATAAGACCCATAGTGTAAGTGGTGTATATGAAAATGATGATTTATGGGGGAGTAATCCACGATTTCAAATTTTGTCAGTGGCCCGTGTGCAAAAGCCCTAAATAAAATTAGATTCTTGACTCAACGGAAGTAAGAAATCAGAAAACTCGAAGGAAGTGACAATTTGTGGTTCACTTAGAAATAGCCATTATGTTAGTTTTCCTTAGTTTAACTATGGCTGGGTCTATTGGTCTATATCCTGATTGGCTAATTGCCAAAATATCCATGGCTACATTAAAGACTAATTTCATCTTCGTTCATGTCTTATATGCTTTATACAATTTCAATACAAAGATGCAAGGAGATGGAGATATGGTAGTTTGAGGTGAAGAAGCAACAGTTTAGAAACCATTGGAGATGATAAAGAAGGAAAGGGATATGTGTACAACGGTCAAAATAATTTACGAGTGTTGAAAAAAGGAAATATTTCCTTACTTTGGATGGAAGATAACCAAGGTGGCTATCTTTAAATAAGACCCATGGTGTAAGTGGTGTATATGAAAACGATGATTTATGGGGGAGTAATCCACAATTTCAAATTTTGTCAGTGACCCGTGTGCAAAAGCCCTAAATAAAATTAGATTTCGACTCAACGGAAGAAAGAAATCAGAAAACTCGAAGGAAGTTGTAATACCCCAATTTTTTTGAGTTTTATTAATATTATTAGCTTTTGGATTGAATTGCAATTATCAATTATTGAAACAGGTTTTGTGTTAATCTTATGAATGGATTTAATTGCAAACACAATCTGAATTTATATGTTGCAAGAAGGTTTACATTTGACGCTGTCTTATGAGCTTTTTGACGAAGTTTTGAATGTTTTTTTTGGATTTTTGGTATATGTTGAATTGTTGAGCTCGCTAAGCAAAAGCTAACCCCCACCAGAAATTCTTGCAGGATTAGGATGTAGATCGTGGAGACGTTGATTTTTCGGATTGAAGGTTGGAAGGTTTTAGTTGTTATTAATATGCATTCTTGTTTATGTTTTGATAAAGATGGAATTAAGAATGATGGGTATTTGACTATTTGTCGAGTATATGTTCTTTGTGATAATAGTTATTGTAGAGATCATTTGAGGAGATAATTTATAGGATAATTTATAGGATGATTTATTATTATTTGTTGGCCAACGCCTCCGATTTTATGTACCCAGGTTTCGGGCTATTACATAAGTACTATAAACATCAAACTTCAGAATAACATGTAGACATTAAGGCCACAACCCAAGCTTTCCTTATGTTTGTCTGATCCATTCATATAAGAGATCAACTTGATCCCATTTGTTTGTAGCAGCTGAACCTTAGCAATAACCTTATTGTGGCACATGTGGATTTGTTTCTAAATCTCAACTAGACATATCAGTTGGTATTTTAAATTCTCCATATATTCTAAGATTCATAATCACATTTGTTTCAACTTAAATAAAACAGATCATTTGAAACAAAAGAGATGACAACAAACATTAGAGGCTTAGAGCTAAACATCAAGAAACCCACGATGAAATTCATATTTACTATTGGCTAGGATAAACTTAAATACCCATGAAGAAATTTCCTTACGTACAAAAAAAGTTTACTTGAATCAATCGAAAGCCAGATAATGAATGGTCATAAGCTATTTCTGCATATAGGAACATCCAAATAGAAATAGTACATGAACAATGCATCCATCTTACTTGGCTGTTGGGCACATGGATCCTTACACCTATAGCTCATCCTAATTTGTCCTGTTATTAGTCTCCATAGCACATGCCCCAAGCATCTCAACAGTTTCTCTTTCAATTTATTGCCAAGATGCACACAATTCACAACCATGGATTTTCAGTAATTATAAAAACAAGTTCTATCCGTGCAGGTCCTTGGAAATTTAAGCAGATGATATCTGAGTTGCTTCCCATAAAAATTCAATATGTCCAACATGCCCAGAAACAGCATGCGTGTCCATCAGGGTCGACAATTTGCAAACATTTAAATAACCATAACATTACGTATGTTATTACTTATTACCCTTAGAAAAAAATAATTATTTTGAAGACTAAATTGCCTTTTAAGTTATTTCACTTATCAATATACATATTTGAAGAATTGTTGTATTCCCACTGACAGAAGTTGTCTATACTTTATATGAGTTAGACATACAGACGCTCAAACAATATGCATACAGTTGTGTCCTCGTCACTCAAATTTAATAAAATTTCAGGCATGATGCCTCGTGTCTAGGCCAGACAGGTCCCTTGTTATCATGTCCACAAATCATGGGTTTGGGTTCCATTTCAAACATAATGAGAACCGTTGATCCTTTAAAGCAGACCAATATTTTCACTTACCAATTAGAGCATTGACAATTTAATTCTTTTTATTTGGAATAAAAAGTGGTCTTGCCCAGTAGAAGAAAATGAACTGACCTTTCCCTCCCACAGAACGATTTAAAGCTGCAGAAACTTCTTGTCTAACTGATCGCTGCAATTCCAGTTGCATTTCCATGCATGCTTCAAGCATTCTTTGCATGTGACTCATTCCTTGCTGAAGCCTAGCCATATCAGCCCTTAAATCATTGATAATGTCCCATTCCTGAAATGAGTAACATCAAAGTTAGCACAGTGAAATTGAAAATTATGACACAAGAAATGAAATTTGAACCATGAGTGAAGCATGGTTCAGCTTTAAAGATAAATTTCTCTTTTCAGGATCATTAACTTGACAATTAAAATTCATGTGGTCCAATGAAGAAAAACAGAGCCGATAAATAGTCACAAATTAGGAGTATTTTGCCTATTAAAACAGTTCAAACCATGCAAGAGGATCTCAAGGAGCCAAGTAAGCAGATTCAAATTTCATTTCACAAGGCACCATATAGAAAGGTGGTGCTTTGTATAAATGATAGGAGGTACAAATCAAAACCAAGGAGATTAAACGCACAATCTCAGAACGATTCACACTTTGGCGACTCCAACTATTATTCAGTTCGGAGTGCCATAATGGTTGAGGAGGTGGCACAGGTGGAGACGGTAGCACAAGTGGAGGCCTAGCAACACCCTGCTGCTCCTGATTATGCTCATCACCTCCCTGGCCCTGATCTTCTTCTGGTGAAGCATGGGAAGGAATTGGCCTCTGCAGATCCCAATCAAGGGGACCACGGCCTTGACGTTGAACATAAGACTGTATTAATTGGTCCAAACTTTCTCGAAATCCACTCCGAAGTAGATTAGAAACACTTCTCCTACAAAACAGTTAAATATTGTATAGCACTTGAAAGCAAACAAATAATGCAATTAACAAGTTGAATTTACACCCCCCCCCCCCCCCCCCCCAAAAAAAAAAAAAAACACAAAAACAAAAAAAAAACAACAGGTACCTGCTTAGGAGCTCCCTGAGTTCCATATTGTACACATTATCATCATCAGGTGGAATAAATCTATTAACTCTTCTTACAGAAACAGACGGTTGATCTCGCGGAGGATCTGAAGGTCCATCTCGCCAGTTGTCTACAACGTCATGAGAATCATCATCATGCCATCCCTCATTTGCTTCTAAGATTTGAGTATCTTCTCCATCTTCACCTTCTGGTGTTTCACGGGACCATTCATGACCTATGCTACTCTCTTGCCAGTTTCCATCAGACTCCTCTCCAGTACCATCTCGCCATTCATTAAAACCAATTTCACTAGCTGTCTGCTGCCAGTCACTTCCTTCTTGTTCTACATTTTCCTCCTGCCAATTTTCTCCTTGCCTAATTTGCTCAGATTCTTGCCAAACTGTATTATCATTGGGTGTGCTGCTTACAGACACATCTACAGTTGACTCTGTTTGGTGAAAATCATCACTCACAGTCCTTGGTAGTTCTTCTACATGGGTCTCAATTGGTTGCTCCACTACACTACTAGAATCAGCAGGTCTAGAACCCACGATATTACTTCTCACTGAATTATCAGACTGGTTGCTTGCTTGACCACGTACAATATTCTCCAATCTGAAGCGGAATCCTTCCCTAGTAGTAAGGAATAGGTATAATAGTAATATTAATAAAAAACCCCAAATAGTAAAATAGAGCAATAAAGAATCAACCATTACAGAAAAATGAAAAGAATAAAAAATATATTTCAATGAACATGTGAGAAATATTGAAAGTGTAGTTTCAACTTTCAAACCACTACCCACACAGTTTATCTTCCATGTACACATAAAATGTGGGACCATGCATACACTGACACTCCATTCCATTCAAAAGGTTGTGAACTGGCCACCTTGCCCTTCTCATCATCTACATAACCAATTCAATGGCTATGAGTCAATTACAAAAACACTTTGTGGATCTAGCTTTCCTATTCAACGGGTGTCTATCAATTACATGCTGCGATTTTGAAACTGTAGTCCACTATGAACTAATAATATATCTGGAGTCTTTTAGGCCAGTCACTTGTTGAACGGACGGAATAGCCACGGTAGTTGAGACAGCTAAAGTTAGTCAAAAGTTTGATGATAATATATCTGGAGTCTTTTAGGCCATATCGACTGAAACTGAAATTTCCCCAGATTATCGGCCGATGTGTTCTCTGGCAAGTTCAACTACATGTTATAAAAGTCAACCAACATATAGTAACTACGATTAAGGATTTTTTAGAGGTAGTTTCCGGTATTAACCCAATAGCTTGGTTTATCAATTGCATTCTGTTGGTGGAGAACTAGGTATAAATTTACCCCTTATTTGGAACTATATCAATCACAATGTTTTGATGTAAGATTATCTTAGGAATCTCATCCTAGGATTATCTAGATAGATTTAGGAGACATATCTTTTCCAACTTGACACTCTGAGACTCACCATATGTACCCGATAAGTCCCTACAATCTGATACAAAAATTCTTAGGCCGACACGACAAACATACAACATTTAGAACCTTGGTAACAAAAGGTTGAGGGCTAGAAGATGGTTACTGACTATTTTGAACAATGGAAATAACATTGTATCTTTTATAAGAGAGCAAACTATGTCCAGCTAATGAATGTTCTTCCGTCGAATCATATATCAGCCAATGACTAGAATAAGATCCCCCACGTATTATAATTGGCAATGACACAGAGTTGACCATTGGTTCAGGTAGCAAAAAACTCTGAAATAAATTTATTAAAGTTACTCCATGATTTCCCAATTCCCATCTATCATGATATAAGATATCATAATTTGGGTATATCCTGCAAAGTTTACTATTGTTTGACCTATAGATGGCAGTAGCTGCATCAATGGTCATGACAAAGAAAAAAGCAACCAATATCCAAAGAAAAGATTAAAAACCTGAGATAGGCCTACCCAACTAACAATAAAACTGATAACATTTTAACATGCAGTAAACCAATGGAAATCATACCTCAAGCCAGATACCGGGTGTCTTTGTCTGAGCTGACCCAGTTCTCTGGCTGCCATTGAAGGTGGCCTCTCGTCCTCAACAGGGCTTCCATTTCTTAGGAATCTACCTCTGAGAAGAGACTGTAAGATGATCCTATATCAGACTTCGAAGAGTATTCTAGCTGCTATGGAACAAGAATATAGGAATAACACCTATTATACTTGTCAAAATGTGGTTCTCATCAATATTGGACTTGGTCAAAATTTATGATAACTATATTATTACGCTAAAGGTTCATATTTAAAATTGGTTAATGCTTTCATTTACTAATAGATGTGAAATATAAATCATCATGTACAGTTAACTAGGAAAGGTTTTAAGAAAGAACGGATCCAATATGCAGATATCTATGCTAAATAGATTATGATTATGGAATACAAAAATCAAAGTAATGATGAAATGAAATTCAACAATTCAGGTCCAAGTGTACATCTTTTAGTGTGGTAAAAATTTGTAAAACACAAGGGAATCCAATCAAGTCATGAAACAAGATTGCAAATACACCACGAGCGAAGAGGTTAATATATTGAAAGTAAATAGCCTAAATTTATAAAAATAAAGAAAAGATTTTTACCCTTCTTTTCCAATCCAGATAGGTGTTTGTCAAGCAAGACAGATAGCCGACATAGAAGCACTTCACACACAACACACACACAACACACACACACACACAAAGAAACCGAACCTAACATATCCATCCAACAACACATTCTACAACCCACATTCATAAGCAACAAACAATCCGTGAAACATATTAAACCTCAATTAAATAACAAAATCCCCCTCTTGAACAGCCTTGCAGCACTAACTAACCAAGTAACGTTTAAAATTCCATCCTAAAACACAACATCTATGCAACACAAAAACAAAGGCATGCACATTCCACTCAAATAATTCCAATGCAACTTCCTCCCCACTAATACTTCTCAAAGTAAGACTCACTATCTACTTACCATAAATTAACCCATTGAACCTACTTCCTCGGACATACTAACACGAAACAAAACCCAATCCAACCATCATCACCTTTTTATCTGTACTACCATAACCACAATTCATGTCTGAAACCAACTAACCTACGTGGTCTACGAAACATTATGTATGGACAAAAAGCAATCCAAGGATTATCATCTTGTATTTATCTTCACTACTATAACCACAATTAATGTCAAACCAACCTACAGGGTATCTGAACCCCCAAAAGAATGCACGAATACTATACGTGTATACCCCATGATAACAAGCTAATCACTTATACCTGAATCCGATTCCGGTGGGCGAAATCTGATACAGCCCGGCTCTCCGACAACCCCTGTAGCTCCCTCTCCCTCTCCCTCACAATCCTCATCACCAATTCCAACCGTGCCTGCCGCCCTCTCACCCTCAATCCCTCCCCTCTCCTCACGTGCCCTCCCTCCTCCCTCCTCTGCTGCTGGCTCGCCGTCGCCATCTGCACCCACTCCCTCACCACCCTCACCCTCTCCCTCTCCCTCTCCCCCAGCCACTCCCCCCTCGGACTCTCCCCCCCACTTTCCGTCCTATTCCTCTCAATTTCCCGCCATCTCTCGAGAACCGACGAATCCCTCACCGCCCGCGGCCGAGGAATCTCCACCGTCGACTCCTCCGATCGGCGTTGAGATTCGTGCAGGAAGGAAGAGTCGAGCATGGAGACGGTGTGGAGGCCGGCGAGGGCCATGAGCTCGGACTCGCGATTGGTGCGCTCGATGGTGGTGATCATCTCCTCGGCCTGGCGGGTGATCCAGCGGCTGAGGATGCGGGAGTGGCGGCGGACAGCGGCGGAGGACTCGGCGAGGTCTTCGCCGTCGAGGTCCGATCGCCTCCGCCGCCGGTCATCGGAGCACCCTCCGACGAGGTCGCATGCGATGCTGGGGGCGGATTCGTCGTGTTTTTGGGTGAAATTCGCCATTAATTGGGGATTTTGCGCATTTTGGAAACCCTAGAAATTTGAGGAAGACGATTGGGGGATTATTTATAGACAGAGGAATTCTTTTAGAGAGAGAGGGAGTGAAAGAAGGAAGGAAGCGGCGAAAATGGGAGGGATTAATTATTTATTTTAATCAATAATTAATTTTGGGAGATGTCCACGTCATCCATTTCGTGATAGCAGGACTGGCTGACACGTGGATTTGTCTCATTTGCAGCTTTCCTTCTCAACGATTTTTGGAGATAAAAATAATAAAAAATAAAAAAAAATTTGCTTACAGACACGTGTCAGTGGACCGCACTGTACTATTAACTTGAATTAAGTTAAACTAGGGTAAATAGCGATTTCTAAAAGAATTTTAGGTCGAGAACTTGAGGAAGTAGAGGTTTCGTAGAAATACAGAATCTCATGTCACGTCTTCCTCATATTAACTCTAATCACTAATCTCTAATCTCTAATCTCTAATATTATAATGAGAGAATGCCTCAGTATCATTTGTCAATTTACCAATACGTGCATCAAACATGTATAACTAATATGAAGGAGCTCTCAAATTCGAGTCTTTACTATATATGTCAGGTTTTTTACTTTAATTTTTTTATATATTGAACATGCATCACATGTGTAAATTACTATCTATCTATAGTATAATATATTTGAAGGGTTTGTCACAAATGAACAATTTTTTAAAAAAAATTGTCACAAGAAACATCAACTCTGTCACCAAACAAACAGATACATCGCACGTGCAACTCTAAATTTATTTTTCAACACGTTCATCCCATGTACACATCAATATTTTTTCTTCTTAATTTAAAAAAAATACGTGTATAGCATGTTTAACTCCATTTTTTTATAATGACTTACGTGTATCGCACATTTAATTCCAAATCTCTATCAAAACGTGCATCGCACGTGGAAAATACTAGTTATAATTAGTTAACATTGTTTTGTCACCTAATTTCAATCTTTGATTGAATTTAATTTGGGGTCAAATTAGATGTAGTGTTTGGTGGGAGATTAGTCTTGTGGACCCACGATGGGGATGAATTATTAATAATGAGAGGAAGATAGATGTTCTTCTCTTGCTCTAAAGCCAAGTCTCTTTGTAAGTTAGCTTGACAGCATCAGATGATGTGCAAGTTTAATTAGTTACTATTTAGAAACTTCTTTATGTATAATCTTTTTCTAATTACTACTGACCATAGCAATTATTCAACTTAATTAACTAAATAAACTACAAAGCTCCATATATGGGTTAAGAGAAATAATTAAACTCTGTAGACAGGCCTGGCACTGGGCCTGTGCGACCCACACATGGCCCACTAAACTGGAGCCCCCCCTAGAACATCAGGCTCAAGGTAAAGGTATTATCCAAGTAAGACTTGAAGTTGAGTTGGCCTGCCCAGGTTCGAGCCTATTGTTGACAAATGACAAAAGCATAAGTAAATATATTTAATTTTATAGAAAGTTCTGTAATGATTTATGTATTTCTTATTGTTGAGATTGATTTAATATCTGAAGCTTTTTTAAATTGTATATTTCCTGTATTCCAAGGATATGAAGATCTTCAACTATATTTATACTATTTCATCTTAATTGATGAGACGATTAATTCAAAATATCGAATTCTCAAGTTATCTCTTGTTTTTTAATGCAAAAAAATTTTCTCTTGCAAATTTGCTGTTCTGTTTTTCTTCTCACTCAGTTTCAGCTTTTATAGTGCCTAACGTTAAGCAATTTTTAAATGATACGTTTTGTTATTGTTGGATTTGTCGATTAATATATTATGTATTTTTTCTGCTTGTATGCATCGAAACTACTGTTTTTGATGTTTTGTTGTTTTTTTAAGGTTTTCTTATGAAATTTTTACAAAATGCTGAAGTTTTAGAGAGATCGGAGATTTTCGAAGATACTTAAATGTTTTGCAACTTTGAAGGTAAATGAATTCATGTAAAATTTTAAAGATATAGAATGTACCATACTCATATTTTTCAATTGAATTCGTATAATCTCTAATATTATAATAGGAGAAGACCTTAGTGTCATTTGTAAATCTACCAACACGTGCATTGCTCATGCATAACTACTATGAAGGAGGTCACATGTTTGAGTTTTCGCTACGTCAGATTTTTTACTTTATTTTTTTTAATATATTAAATGTGCAACGTACACGTGTAAATTATTATCTATCTATGTATCCATCTATCTATCTATATACTTACTATATATAATTGGAGAAGGGTGATGAATAGTGACTTTGTTATAATGTTTGTCTATCACACCATGTACTGCACGTGTACTATAGCAGTTTTACTATAGCAACTGCAGCTACACTGTAGCAAGCACTGTATTAAGCACTGTAGAAACAGTGTAGTTGCCATTTTTCATTTAAAAAAATTCCTGTCCCAATTATTTAAACCTACAACGTGCACATGCAACTCCAAACATGTTTCTTCGCACATGAGCACATGCAAATCAAAGTTTCTCCTTCAAATTTTTTAAAAATTACGTTTGCCCATTTAACTCTAATTTTAAGAAAAAAATATTCAACGCACGTGCTAATTACTACGAACTTACGTGTATCACACGTTCAGCTCCAACCCTTTATCAAAATGTACATCACACGTGAAAAATACTAGTATATATAAATATATATAGATGACGTCAAAATCAAAATAAAGTAAAATTAGTATTATAATATATATAAAAAGCCCAATTTTTTCTTTCCGCACAAGGGCTTTATAAATCTCAGGACCTGCTGCAGACTCTATGATACTGGGGCCAGTTATTTGGCTTGATTCTAATGTAGTTGGTCTCTTCAAATTAAGTATCTAACAAACTTTCTCATCGTTTCCAAAATTATCAAGAAACTTTTTAGCATTTATTTTTGCTACTTAAAACTCATCTTTGCTTAGATTTTGAACGAAATACCACTTCTTTTTCTGCATCTTCTTCAAATATGTTTAAAGAGAGAACATATATATTCATCTTTAATCTCTAATATTATAATGAGACAAGTCCTTAGTGTCATTTTTAAATATATCAACGCGTGTAACACACATGCATAACTATTATAAATGAGATCTTCAGTTCAAGCTCTGACTATGTCTGAATTTTTATTTTAAAAAACTATATTTATTAAGATGTGCATCGCACATGTAAATTACTAGTCTAAAATTAAGGCAAATGAGATATCGTTTTATGTGACGAAAATAAATTTTTGAAGGTTTCTTAATTACTTTGGAAACAGTAAGGATCGTTTATTGACTTTTACACTAAATGTTTACTATACAACTGTTTAATACTAGTTACAGTGTGAGTTTAATTATATATGTATAAATTAAGTAAATCCCTAAATTAAGAATCAAGTTCTCTACTGAATTTCTAAATTAAGGTGAGGCAATGAAGAAAAGAATAACACTATAACTTGAAATTTTTGTTGTATACTCACAAAGTTGTACCTTTTTTCTTTGCTTTTATTAAAGATAAAGATTCAGTGTTGCTTTAATCTCACCTACAACTAGCTGTAATTGGGATGATGGGCATTCAACTAATTGCAAGCATGATGAGTTTCTACCAACAATTTGTAATCCATTTCGTTGTGGATAATTTGAAAGGCAAATTGAATATATATTGAAATATGCCAAGTCAAGATGAAAGAGTTATCATGTATGTCCTACTTTGTAAAGAATTATTTTACAGAAAAATTACTTTAAAAATATTTATAGGATTTGACAAAGTTTTATGCTGGCTGTCAACTGTGTAATGCTACTCTCCTACTTATTCGGCTTGTGGCTGGATTCCTGGCTTGGAACAGACAATGATGGAGTAAAAAAAAATACTTTAAAAATAAAAAATAAAAAATAAAATAAAATATACTTACTATATATTGTATGAATAAGAAAATCTTTACTATTTTAATAGGATAGTTGGGTTTGTAACCAAACAAATCTGTGTAATACACGTCCAAACTAAATTCAATAATAAACATGTGTACCACACGTATCACTCAAATCAAAACATTCAAATATAAATTATTTCTTTCTTATTCGATATATATTCATTTAATTTAATAACTATATTTTTAGTAGGCACGTGCATTATACTAATAACAAAATAAACGACTGAATTTGATAATTAAAAAAACATAATTGATGTAAAGATCCAATTACTAAGTCCACACCTTGTTTCCATATACCACAACCAGAGTCACTCGTCCTACAAAATAAATTTCAGTGATGAAGAGTATTGCATGTGCATGAACCTCAAAATATGACAGAATATTTCACAAACATAATAAAAAGCGAGTCATAATTTACAAATATATTTAAAAATTTTGAAAGAAGACAAATGTAGTATTATATAATTATACAATATGATTAAGGCATTAGCCAGCTTCTTAAAGTGCAACCCTAGGCCACTTTCATACATATACTGGCCAATTATTCAATGCATGAAAGGCTTTGGATGCTCCACTAAGAGGCAACAAAGTGTTGATCATAATTGTATCAATGCAATGATTTTAGTGTTTAATTTAAGCCAAATTGTTTAAATCAAAATTGTTTACATCATTTAACCAGAAGGACCACTCCATTAACCTAGGAAATATCAAATATATCTTCCTAATTAGACATATAGGTCCTTATAATGTAAATTTGTGATCAGCTTCCTAATATACTAGTTATTAAAAAAAATGACTTTAATATAACATGCACTAGTAATTTACACGTGTGATGCACGTTTTAATAATTTTAAAAAATAAAAATAAAAACTCTGACGTATGGAGGATTTGAACTGGAAACTTCCTTTATATTAATTATGTACGTGCGTTGTACATGTTGGTAGAATGACAAAATGGCAAATGATACTAAGGCCTTCTCCCATTATAATATTAGAGATATAAAATTTTGTAAAAGTGTATATCTCTCATAATCTCATTGATTGAAATTACGGAGTAGTTTTTATACTACTTTTTTCTATCCACTTCGGATTCAGATCCTCTGTAATAGTACAAATCCTGCTAGGGATTAAACAACAGTTATTGAAATACTAGATTTGCCCGTGGGCACGTGCCGTAGTCTTCAGAACGATACAACATATGAAAAGCATCGTAAACAGTAAATCAATAATTATGTACGTAGCTTAAGTTTGAATAGTATGACAATAATTAGTTGTAAATAGAAGTCCATGTTGAGAGAGAGAGAGAGAGGAGAGAGAGAGAGAAATAATTAAATAAATAAAAGAGTTGTTTTGGGGGAGAACTTTTCGGAAAAAAATGTGTTTTGTGAGGTTAGATCTGCATATTTAATTTTTGGCAATTAAAAGAGAGTCGATTGATAGCTTTCTTTGTGTTTTATTATATAGATATATGGTATTGCCATTTGCTAGCTACAAAGAACGATTAACTATTGAACCACATGGCAGGAAAACCCATGCTCAACTCACTCCCAAAAGCTCTATCTCCTAGGAGAGAGGGAGAGAACCTTTAATTTTCTTTCTCAACATTTGAGTTCCCCCAGTACAAAATAGTACCCCTTCAATGTAAATTGTTTATATAGTAATTTGTAATTTGTCATGTACTCGGTAATCATAAAATGTGGATAACACGGTAGAACTTCAATATTCCCGGATTTATCTTTCAGTATATAAACTCTATTTCGTTTTTTTTCTTCTTCTCATTAACAAAAAATACAGTAAGATTTGTAATCTTTGAGTCTGACTGTGAACCGAGATTATGAGCGGTCGCAATATAATACTCTACTATCCAATCATAATATAGCTAGGATTAATTCCATATATTTTGAGTAGACCATAGGTATAGCATGAAGTTGTTAGGATTTGTGGATTCAAATACACAAGTACAACATCAACAAAAAAGACATGAGCAACAACAAAAGGAGCATGATGCAGTCGACTGTATTAATAATGAAGTCAACTGCAACTGCCAGGATGCTCTCGATCAAGATAAAGCAGTCGAATACCAAGGAGGGCAGTCGACCGCAACCATCACCCATGCTCTCTAACTTGGTGAGACTCGAAGCAGTTGACTGTCTATTTTTGCAGTCGACCGCAACGGGTGTAGTTTCGGGAATTGGATCAATGGATGAGATATGTTTCATTGTAATATATATATATATATATATATGGGGAAAAGGGGTATGAGCAACTTGCTCATTTAGTAAATAAGCAATTGATGATGTGGCATACATGTGATTGGAAAAGCCTTAAAAGGGCTAGTTGTCCAATGTATCACATGCATGCCACATAATCAATTGCTCATTTATTAAATGAGCAAGTTGCTCATATCCCTTTTACCCATATATATATATATATATATATATATATATTGTATGATGTACGATTCTACGGTTATTCCAACATTGGGTGAGAGTTTTCTATTTTGTTTTGAAAGATTTTGGGGTAGAACAACTTATATTTTTATAGTTTTTGAGCAAGAAATATTAATTATCTCTGTATATTATTTTGTTTTTTTTGTTTGTGATATCATGTGTTTGTGTAGAATCTTATTATTGGTGCATAAGATCTTTCTGGGCGTTTTTGTATCCCTTCAGGTACATCCCCATCTCTTCTCAGAATCAAAAATAATGCATGGTGCAAAACTCACATGCTTCTCTTATCTGAGAGAATAGATAAACAGTGGACCACTATAATAATTCCCGTCTTCTTCCTTAATTAACAAATCAGTATCAATATCAATGCATGCTTCCAAACTCCCTCTTTGAACTCCTAGCTACTTGTTCTTTTTTAACTGAATGAGATTTTGAGAGTACAGAAGATTACCAGATGCATGCATGCCAACTAGAATGTACACGTGTACCTCAACGAGTGGAAAGAGCAATTAATTAATTATTAATATTTTTAGGGCAGACAACCACTATTTAAGGGATGGATGCCCATAGTTTGTCCCTTACCAAGAGTGCAGAACTCCGTCCTTTGTTGATGGAGTTTTGTTATCAATTGATTCATTTCATGCACCAAGCAAGAAAATGTCTTAGGATTTTGGTGACATATATACATTCATCTTGATCTTGATATCGGTCATTCATGAAAAGTATGGTTCTGTCCATGTAGACAAAGTTGGTTCAAAATTTTAGGCATTGGTGAGTGGGATCATGTAGCACATGAGCAAAGGTGAGGGTTTCGTTTCCTAGCTAGTGTGATTTAGTGATTAGCTTGTTTTGTTCAAGATGTGCATTCTTCTATGAACGAGCATTAGTGGGGGGTTCATAGAAGTGTGCAATTAATCATGCAATTGCATGTTCTTGTGATGTGTGTTTTTGCTGTTGTACGTGGGATCAGAATTCTAAGTGACGGACCTCTCTGTTCAGACTCTGAGCAACTGTGTTGGTAAGGAATTTCGTGCAGTGAAGAGAGTTAGTTAGGAAACAGAATATACACGATAGCACTAACTATATTTCAACACAAATGACGGGGCCGATGGGATTATTACAAATATGGTGACGAATACACCTCGGTCGGCCCCGAATAACTGTTCTTTCAAATAATTGGAGTGTGCGTCATGAGAATCCACTGTTGAGGGCTCCTTTAGGTGTGTATTGGACGGGTAAACTCACGTGGAGAGATAACCCATGTGGTGTGTTGACGTATTATAGTGATGAACTCAATCATCTTAGGGAAGAGTACGTCAATTGGACACCGTACATGGACGAATAGCTACAACGTCTACCCCCACTATGCATGACCAATAATCAACTTTGGTTGACACGAGATTCACTTGTAATTTCTCAGTCGTGGAGTTCTATTACGCCGACCGAGTCCTCTGACAATTTATTGCACAACAACCCATCCCAGAAAAGACAATATACTACCGAAGACTTCACAATATTACTGGTCAAGGTCGATTGCCAAATATGGATTGGGCCGATCACCACCGCTCTTATATAGCATGTTGGAATTAATGCGAGGAAATACGATTTGGTGGTAGAAGGGATTACACCGTACGACAAGTCATTGCAAACAGCATACATGGCGTGGTACTGTTCCAAGCTTTCCAGTATGAAATTGTGTAATTGAACTGAAGCTTGACTATCTCAATTATGCCTCTTGGTGTTATTTCTAGTTGTGCCTTCACAACATTCAATATGACTGTCGATACAATCGTAGAATCAATTTTTCTGTGATTTTGATTCAATGTAGGATTCACTCATGTTAACCGGCACATCAACGTTAACCGGCACATCAACGTTGACATCATTATCCGGAGCTTCATCGGCATCCTCCTCCTCATCAACTTGTAGACCGTGATCCTCATCTTCTTCCTCTTCTACCAAATCGTTATTTACAACGGCATTGTCAAAGTCTTGCATTACCATGTCGGTGCGGACAATATTTTGTGTCAAGGTCAATGGATGTACCTGCTCATATTCAGTGGTAATAGGTTCTATTGGAGTTGTGCTAATATCTTCTTCTATATTTGGTATTCTTGCATGTGACTCGGCAGATGGTTTCAAACTCGGGGCGCGCCTTGGACTTTCAATAACAACTTGCCTAGTATTTGGATGCCTCATTTGGTCAATATATAAATCCAGTGCATTCCAACAACAATTTGGAACAAGTGTCCTACCAATCATGGACCTCAGGGAATTCTCATTATCTACGGGAACCACCATGAAATATTGCCCTTCCCCTTTATCGGCAGCATAACGAGCTTTGATTTTGGCACTCATTTCACCTCTATCTCAATTAGTGACTTCAAATATCTTATCTATTAGTTGTGAGTATATAAAGTTGCGGGGAGCCCAAATAATGACCGGTTCAACATCGCTATAACAATATCCATTTTTCGGATATCTAATTATTTCACCCCCAAAATATAACCGAATAGGGATATCATATTCCATACCTAAACATAAAGATTCAAACATATCCAAGTCATTAACTACTCATAAACATAACATGAGAATACATATCAAACATATGGTTATAATAATACCTTAAAATTAGACCGTATCTTGGATAACTTGAAAATATGTCATAGATGAGGAATGAGACGAGAGTGAGAGTGAGGAGGTAGGATATATGAAGTTTGAGAGCACTCCAATACTTGGGATTTTTGGTTTTAGGGATCTAGGGTTTGTGGGTTTCGGGAGTGAGAGAGAGAGAGCAGATCGATTGAGAAAGCTAAAGTGAGAAGAGGGGGCCACTGTTTATAGGCAAACAAACTAAATAACTGATGTCGTTATTCAAAATAACGGTATCAGTATTGAGAATGTCGTTTTTGGAAAGAACGACATCTGTTATAGAATTTTCACACTTGTCATTTTTTCTCACAATTGAGACTATATGCTTCTTCAAATAAAAATAACCTATGCCGTTACTAAAAAAAATGGCATGACGATTTTTTTTTATAAAATAGATGCCGTTATTGGGAAAAACAGCTTGTAAATAACCTATGCCGTTTTTTCCAATAACGTTTTTTACTGATGCTTCCAAAATTGGGTCAGATCGCTAATTATTTTCGGAAGTGGGACAGAGAGTCAAATATTTTCAAAAAGTGGGTCAGTACGGCAAAAATTTCTAGTATTGGTGGGTGGAATCCTTTTGGAATTCTATCCCTTTATAATAATAAAAAAAGTATTATTAGCAGGATTGAAGGAAACCCTGAATTGCTTCATATTCATGGTGTTCTCCTTGATTCTCTTTTGGGGGGGGTGGTGCAAGATTGATTTCTGTATCTAAATTAGTCAAGGAGTGGGTTATTATTGTACGTAGTTAGCACTTAGCATTTAGCAACAAGGCTCAATCTTGCAAACCCTAACAACATCAGTTAGCCCACATCCCAATTGCAAAGACTTTGAGTTTCTCTCCTTCAATGAAGACTTTGAGTTTCTCTCCTTCAATGCTACAGTTACAAGAATGTGATAATGTTCGGATTTCAGTAATAGTATAACCAATATTCAAGCATCATTCTAGTATGCTACTACATATGTCCTGTTACTACACATCAATTGAAACTAATTAATCTCCACAAACTGCAACCACGCACATGCCAAACTTGAAATCTTCTGAAATTTGGTTTCACGGCCGGCCCTGAGTTTACTGAGCCCAAGGTGAACTCCCGAAATAGCCCCTATATAAAATTTGTTTTTAAAAAAATTATGATTTTTTTTTTTTTGATTATTTTTTCTCCTACAATTCTAATAAGAACCGATATATATGAAAAAATAGATGAATATTTAGGAATTTGATAAAAAAATTCATACAAACCCAAGCCAAATTAAAATAAGTCAGCCCAAGTACTAATTTTAAAAACAAAAGCCTAAAAAATTAAATTTTGGGGCCCAAAAAAAATATTATGTACAAAATATGCTTATATATATATTTTTTTTGAAGCCCCTAAAATTGGAAAAAATTCGGAGGCCCGAGGTGGCTACCTCCCCTGCCTCCACTACAGGGCCGACCCTAATTGGTTTGAGATTCCATTGAGTTTTCTGCACTGAAATTCTACTTGCCAAGTTCACACAACCTTAGGGTCTGTTTGGTTCAAAGGAGGGGAGGGGAGGGGAGGGGAGGGATTTTAATCAAAACTCTGTTTGGTTTAAAGGAGGGGAGGGAAGGAGAGGAAAAATAGTTATCCTCTTGTTTGGTTCAAAGGGGAGGGAAGAGATTTTTTAATAAAATTACTTTTATATCCTTTTACATTTTATAACAAAACTCAACCACATAAAACTTTATATGTAGTATGCTTCTAATTCTATCACCGAAGACAAATGATGCCTTGTAACCAGAGCTGGCACTACAATGAATTTGTGAAATTTCCATGGCGGCAATACCCAGAAATTTTCTGTATCTATGAGAATTTTAACATACAAAGCAAAGACATATAGAACGACAATTATTATGTGTTATGTTCTTGCTATATTCCGAGCAGATCCTCTACATATAGAACAATATGTACACAGAATTGCATCTTCCTTAGTATTCATATTTGGTATAATCAGTATACAACTGAGTTGACCATCTATCAGAAGTATTATGAGCAATATTTCAACTGTGTCACATTTCTTACAAATTGACCTCAATTTCTGCTTTTAATTTGTATTTGATGAACTTCTTGTTGTTGTTGTTTGTACCGGAATGGTGGACTCATAAACTCTATCACTCGCCTTTTTAACCTGCCAGACAATAGTTTTTAACATTAGCAATGAGCACTACAATTTGAATGAAAAATTGTTAAATTCAAATATGAGAAATTAGTTTTGAAGAAAATTTTCTACTGGCAAAGTTACGCTAAATAACTAAAAAATTCATACTTTCTGTACCAACCCTGCAGGGTTAGTCAAGTAGCTAATTACCGTGTATGCTAAATAATCAGATTATCTTTTTGCTTCCAAAAGCATAAGTAGCCAGATTTGGTTTAGATTTATAAGCATATAAAAAAGGATAATTTAGTCCAATCACTTAGACCAATTTCTCTCCCCTCCAAATCCCCCCAATATTGGAGGGGAGCCAAAAGTGGCTCATGAGGGATTCTGCACCCCTCCATTCCCCTTCCCTCCTCTCCTAAAAAACTGAACCAAACAAGAAATATTTTAAAAAAACCGTCCCCTCCCCTCCATTTCCCTCCAACCAAACACACCCTTATATTTGTTGGGGGTATGTCTTGAACTTGTCATTTATCAAGGAAATTTATCAAGGAAATATTACCAATCCTCTCGAAATCTTTTATTGAACACTATTCATACTAACATTTTTTCTCTGTATTTCTAACATCCAAATTAAAATTTTGCCAAAATTTCTCAAGTACGGTGTTTGGCTACAAATTTTCAACTTGTAAGATCTCTCTTTTTTTTTTTTTTTGATAAAAGATAACCCGCGTCATCGCTTCATTAAAGATAAATAATGAAACAGAGTAGTACCAACATACAACCAAAAGTAGGAGCACCAAGCTCCCAATATCATCCACCTACATATACGTTAACTAAGGAACACAAAATAAACCTTCTATTACATTCATTTCATAAAAGGCAATAAAAGGAGGAACCGCCCCTAAGCCTCCTCGCTCATCTTCATCCTCTTCTTTTCCCCGGCGTAACCTGCCCAATCATGGATGAGAAGAAAAATCTTATGCACAGAATTTGTGAATGAAAGTAAATGATTGCAAAAGCATAAGTTGTTCCGATCTAGCCATAGATTATAAATTGTAGCTGCTACCGCAATATCCCACGCTGGCCTATTCTCTATCCTAATCAGGTTATCTCTAAATCTACCCCACACGTCTACAGACGAGTTAGGGCGCTCGCCGCATCCAAACCCCCTACAGATAACTTCCCAAGTGTTCCTCGCCTTATGACAGGTGAAAAAGATGTGTGTAACATTTTCCTCCTCCTCTAAACAATTCTCGCATCTGACATCTATGAGCATATTTCTTTTCCTTAGGTTGAATTTGGATAGAGTAGCATCGTTAAACATCAGCCAGCAAAAAACTTTAACTTTTAGTGGAGCTTTGGTTCCCTAGATTGTGTTTTGTTCATTACTTCTAATACCGCCGTCATTTAGCCATCCATACATTGACGATACAGAGAAATGTTTAGCCTCACCGGTATTCCAGCATCTCTCATCCGCCATATTGCTCAATTGCCATCCTTCTGCTTGAACAAACCTATTTAGGTCTTCGAACAGACGGGTGCTCTCAGGTGACTGCCAAGCTGATACTGTCAACCTCAGTTTCCCGTTTCTCCAAACATCCGCCACAAGTGAGTCTTTGTCTTCTGTTAGCGCTATCGCCAGCGGGAATAAGTTATTGAGAGACCTATTCCCGCACCACTTGTTTTTTCAAAATTTGGTATTCTTCCCATTTCCTATAGAGCACGTAGTGTTTGAGTTGAAAATTTCTCCTTGGTTAGCCACTCCTCTCTAAAGAAAAGATACCTTCCTACGGGCACTTCTTCCACCAAAGCGATATTTCTTCCTTATTCGGAACAGATTGAAAGAATGGCACCACCACCCTTTGTGCTGATTATAGATCTTCCACCACCACTTGCTAAGAAGAGCTCTGTTCATGTCGTGGAGATTAAGAATTCCCAACCCACCAAATTCTCTTTTCTTACACACTCTACCCCATTTGACCAGGTGGAATCCTTTATTACCTTCATTGGTTCCCCTCCACAAGAATCGTCTTTTAAGTTTGTCTATCTTATTGATAACTCACTTTGGGACCTCGTACACTGACATTACATACAGTGGGATTGTACTAAGAACCAAATTAAGAAGAGTAATCCTTCCTCCTAGTGATAAAAATCTACCATTCCATCCTCCCAACTTCTTAGCAATCTTTTCAATGAAAGGATTCCAGTCCTCTCTTCCCAACCTTCCTGGCCTGATTGGCGTACCTAGGTACTTAATTAGAAATTCCCCCTTTTCACATCCGAACATGGCATCGATAGTGTCCGCCGATATAGGCAGGTTTTCGCTAATCAGGACGACACTGGTCTTATTTAAATTTAGTGTCAATCCCGCCCATCCTTGGAAGCAAGCCAAGGCTGCCTTAATAGCAATAATTTCTTCCCTATCGGCCGACCCGAATAAGATGGTGTCGTCGGCATATTGAAGAATTGTCATTGGCTGTGCCACTCCTTTTATCCGAATCTCCTTGATGACATTTTGTTCCTGAGCCCTCCGAATCATTTCAGCCAGGCCGTCTGCTACAATGGCAAATAGCAGCGACGACAGAGGGTCCCCTTGCCTAAGTCCCCTCCTACACCTGATTTCTTTTCCAATGTACCGAATGCACTCCCAATGTACCGAATCATAGGCCTTTTGAAAATCTAGTTTGAGTAGGAAACCGTCCAACTTGCCTCTATTTTCCCTGTAGACTATCTCGTGAGCCGAAGCTATGCTGTCCATGATGTCCCTTCCACGAATAAATTCACTTTGCACTGGACTCACCACGTCCTGTAAATGGGGTGCCAATCTTTGAGCAAGCACTTTTGTCACAATTTTGAACGATCCATTTAGCAGGCTAATCGGTCTGAAGTCGGAATCCGAGCGAACTTCACCTTTCTTGGGGATCAGAATGATAGAGGCATAGTTAAGTCTATCCAGCTTCCTGTGTCCCTCATATAATTCATAAAAGATATTCATTAAGTCTTCCTTGATAATTTGCCAGTAGTATTTGTAGAAGAAGATTGGCAACCCATCAGGCCCTGGAGCTTTGTCTTGTCCGAGCTTTTTAACTGCATCCCGAACCTCCTCTTCTGTGAATCTATTCTCAATACCCTCACTTCCATCTAGCGTGGATGAGCTCCACATCTCCATCGATAGAGTGCATCTAGTGGTGGATCTTATGCCCAATAAGTCATGGTACTTCTTGTCAAGGTGTTCTCGGATGATCACCTCATTCTCTGTCCACGTACCGTCCACCAGTAGACCAGTTATGTAATTTTGCCTTCGTCTTCCGTTTGCCACCTTGTGAAAGAATTTTGTGTTTGCGTCCCTTTCCGTAAGCCATTGAACTCTGGATCGCTGTCTCCAGTACATCTCTTCCATATTTCCAATCTGCTGCAACTCTAGCCTAGTTTTAGCCATCTCTTCTTTTTCCGTATGCAAGAGATCCCTCTCTTCTTGTAAAGTTTCCAGCTCATAAATCCTATTGCCAAGAGTCTCACTTCTCAAATTTGTTTCCCCTTCTTCTGTATAGCCCAACCTTTTAGCTTTGTAACTCCCTATTCCAGTTGTACGTATTTTATTACGTGAATTTTTGTACTTCAATTTTCAGATAAGTTTTATTTTTCTCTTTGGACTCTTTATCTAAAGCCAGAATATTTTTCTGATCAATTCCATAATTTTGTGATTTTTCGATCGGAGTTTAAATACAAACTTTAACCCTGATTAATACTAATCCTAATCCTAAACCTAATCAACAGCTAACCTAATTCCTACACCTTATTTTCTTCCTCCCTACACCTTATTTTTCTCCCTCCTTACTTCTCCATTTCTGCATACGCCAACCTCTCCCCCTCATTTTTCTCATTCTCTAACCTAACTCCCTTATTTTTCTTCTAACAGCCTAACTCTTCTCACCTTTTTTCCACACCTATACTCTCATTTTTCCTAACCTATGCTTCCATTTTCTACACCCCTAATTATACACATGCAACACACTCCTATGCCTTTCTTTCTATATATATACATGTACTCACACACATGCATAACACATCAACCTCTCATTCTTCACTTCTCCTTCTCTTCCTCTGCCTTCTTCACACCCGAGAGCTCAAGCAACACCCGAGCTCCACTTTACCTTCCACCTTCGAGCCAACGACTCCGCTTCTACGATTCCGTGAATCCCAGAAAACAACCCGATGCCGCGCTACCTTGTTGTTGTCGTCGCTCACCATTGCTACTGTTGCTCGCTAGCTACCGTCTTGCCGCCATTCTTACCGCCGTTGTGCCGCTGTCCGTTGCCGACGTCGCTTCTTCTTTCCGTGGTTAACACCACCACCGAAATCGTTACATTATAAAGCAAGTATCTTGTACACTCTTTTTGTTCTCGTACAAGCATTTTCCTTGGACTCGTGGCAAGTAGTCTAGTTATCATCATGTTTTATTGTCAAACTCCGTTCGAGTTACTGGTTTCATGCTATATCAACTCAAGAGTGAACCGTTAACACATTTTGAATCGTGTTATCGAATATCGAATATTCAACCTTACTATCTCTAAAATTTCTTGACCTTGCACTAAGAATTCGACCATGTTTCTGATACTGGATTGAAGATTTTCTACGTGAAAATCGTAGCCTATCGAGTCCCAAATCCAGAACATCTTACGGTTTCTCAATCGGATGTATAGATTGTGAGATATCGCGATTTTAGTACTGGCATATCGTGAATTTCTGAACCTGCATGGGATTACTAACCGGTATCTTGTACTGAGAATTCGACTATGTTCCCGATACTGGATCCAAAAACTTTCTACATGAAAATCGTAGCCCTTCGAGTCTAGATATCCGAAACATCCTACAGTTTCTCAACCCGATGCATAGATTGTGAGATATCGCAGTTTTAGTATTGTGACTCCGAATTTCCAGAATGCGCGCGAAACATCGAAACCAGCGAAGAATAAATTTGTACGCATAGCTACTTGTAACACCCCGCAAAATTGGAAATTACAATTTTGTCCCTGGGTGTTACGCACGTATATTTTATAATGTGTTTCACTACATATTTTGGATTCATACTATTTATACATTTTCCGTATTGATTTCAGTCAACTAAAATATAATATTTCAATCCCTGGGATTTACGTGCTTTTTACGTGTTTTGATGCACGTGTTTCCACCACTACGTATAATATTTTCTATAGGTTTAAATTATTTATTCTTATGTATTTAAATCTATTTTATAAAACGAAAATTTATTTTCTCCTTGTTTTGATTAAAATGCATTTTTCAATTTTTGCACGTATGGTGCACGTGCAAATTTTTATTCTCATTTTGCTACTCTCATTTTACTATTTTTAGCATGCATTAGTTTTATTTAGCCTTTCTTTTGATCCATGGACTTAAAGTTAAATTCTAGCCCAATAGACTAATTAAAAAGAGAGCCCACTAGGATAATTAAATTAGTTGAATAAAATGAGCCCATGTAGCAAGCCCACTAGATAATCAAACTAATTAATTAGAAATGAGCCCATGTAGCAAGCCCATTATTAAAATCACAAATTAAGTTATACATGACAAGTTACAATATTAGTACACATTTTTGAGTTATAGAAATGTGTTCATATTTGTTTGTGCATGTATGCATGCGCACACAAATGTATTTGGACCATTTTGTGGGCTAGGGGAGGGGATTAATGGAGTGGTTAAGTTCATGGAGAGTGGGGAGATGAGAGGTTGGGAGTTTTAGGAGTTAAAAATATGAAGAGGTGAGAATTTAAAAGAGAATTAAAATGAGAAGTTATTAGGTGGGAGATATTGCAATATAGTCCCTAGCATTGTCCTATAAATAGCAACCCATTTCTCATTCTTTTTCACACCAAAAATAAAATAAATAAGAGAAAGAGAAGAATAAAAGAAAGAGAGTGAGGGTCCTTTTGGAGGAATTGCTAGGGAGCTTGCTAGGAGGAGGAGCCATTGCTAGGAGTTGTCTTGGAGCTAGAAGAAGTGTCACATCTTTTCTTCAATTGTTCAAGCTTCAATAAGGTGGGTTCTCATACTTTCTAATTTAGAACTATGCATGTTAGTGATAATATATGAACATTTTGTTTTGATGTGTAGTTAAAATTTCATGTTAGTGTTACATGCTATTGCTATGATTAAACAAATAATAGGAATTTTGACTAAAGAGCTAATGCCATAGATCATGTTAGAATACTTGTAAAATGTTATGCATGTTAAAAGTGTGTGGTTGTATGAGAAATTTGTTGAGAAATGTTGGGAATACATTCTTTTGCAAAAAATATTTTTGTGAAGAATCTTGTTATGAATAGATAAAATTCATGTTAGTTTAAAGTGATGTTGTAATTAAGTAGAAAAAGGAAGTCTACCATGCTAACTAAAGAAAGAGAATTACTTGATTGTCGTGAACCATGCTAATATGTTTGCTTAATCTTGTGTTTACAATAGTGTTAATATATGAGAATAACTTTGATGTGAAATTTACAAATGGGAATCATGCTATCATAATTGCGAAAGTAGTCTTATTGTGACAATTACCATGTTAATGAAAAAAGACAAATTCTTGTATAAACCATGTTGGTAAATTGTAGAATTTTATGCTTATAATATTATTGACCATATTAGATTTTATAATAAAATAAAAATGAAATTTCGATTAGTTTATAATATGCCGACATGAGTAGGTTCTATTTTTAAAAGAATGGGAACTATTGTGTGAAAGAGCAATTTTTATTTTTATAAAATATAATTTATGTCAAATTGAGATTTTAATCAAATAGACATGGATACTAGTTTTCATTTCTTTTGTAGGATTTAGTTCCTAAAGAAAAGTCTAAGTTTTGCAAAAGATGAGAAAAAGGAATTTCTTTAAATAAGTGAAAAATAGTATTTTTAAAATAATTGGAAATTTTATTAGTTACTATCTTTTTATTAGTTGCTATCTTTTTATTAGTTACTATCATGGAAAGGATTATTTCTAAAATTGTGAAAAAAAAATTGATCTTTTGGAATGAACACATTTTATGGAAAAAGACACACTTTGTGGATAGTTGAACAAAAGAACATTTGTGCCTTTTTAAACAGAGATTACACATAGATTTACTGGTTAGCGTAATAAACTTGGGTTTGGTTGAGAATAGTCACGGGTTCAAAACTCCCTGATGGTGACTTATATTTTATTTTGGGGTTTTAAAATGATTTGGTAAATAGTTTCGAAAGTGGGTCAGTTTGGTAAAAACTTCCGTGGGAACTAGATCTGTAATTTTGATAGTGAGTAGGTCAATTTGGTAAATAGTTTCGAGAGTGGGTCAGTTGGGTAAAAACTTTCAAAAGTGTTTCATTTTGGGTAAATTTTAGTATTCATAAAACATAAATGAAGAATTTATTCTTAAAGATTGTTCTTGTGTATTTGATAAGTTTTAACGAGGATTTGAGATAGAAAGAAAGATGAATGACTACAAAAGTATTAGTAAAGAGCATGACTTTTAATTTACAAAATAATGATTTAGGGTGAATTGAAATCTCTTTATTTCTAGAAATGCAATATGGTTGAGTTATGTGACTTTTGAGATCATGAAAGATTTTTTTTGTGAATGAGTAAATCATGTTTAGTGCTAAAGATGAGACATTGAATCGTGTTGAAATGAGACATCGTATGAATTTGAAATTATGAATGAATTATTATTTATTATGAATAACTAGATCATGAATAGTGGTAAGACTATGAAATGATTACTTTGTGGATAAGTGTTACGACAAGATTGTGATCAATTGTGAATGAATTGAAAGATGGAATTATTTAGGTTTAAGACATGATTATTAAAGGGTATGTGTACCCATGTTTTCTTGTACATGAAAGTTTATGACATAGAGTTAGTAAGACCTCGATACCGGCATTATTGAAATAAAAGAATGTTGAGTTGTGATTTTGAGATGTGGTTATGGAGCCATCTCGTATTTGTTGACTAAGTCCGGTAGGAGGTAACAACTAATTCTACATGTGGAGATTATTCATGTCTTGAACTTAGAAAAATTTAGGCACATAAGTGAAGATGTAGTAAACTTAGGGAAACGTAAGTGGGGTGCTCTATATAGTTGTTGGTGGACTCCAAGACTATAGACCCAGTTGGTGGACTGAGGTTGCCCTGTGGGAGACGGATTATTATATTTTAGTCCGGGACTATGAGGACGGGTCAGCGGTGGACTCCGGGATCTTGAGTAGTCGGACGGATGGATTTTTGTGTTTACCGTCTCCAATGTATATATATATATACTGGGCTAGAGGGTCACATACGGGACGGTTCGTACGATGTGGAATCTGTTATAACAGCTGGCGGTGGACTCCAAGGCTGGGATTCACATTCGTGGAATAGTCTGAACTTTGTTTTGCTACCGGGTAGTTTTCATGGCGAGGGATCGAGCCCTGTATTGTGAAGAACGTAGGCGCTTGCCCTCGGACCTATGTAGTATGGGATGCATAGAATCCGAACAAGTGTGCATTAGTGTCATCCTAGTATAGAAATGTGTGCATTAGGCATTAAGGCATGACATGCACTTATATTTAGAATAATCACTCTTGACACTTTACTTGTTCATTCAATCTTTTTGTGATTTGTTAAAGTATGAGATCGTTATACTGTTCCCGGCATAGAGAGGATAGCCGTGTATAACATTTCGTCAGTTGTAAGTGACTGACGTGCCCACAGATTGACATGCAGGTAATGAACTATTCATGGAGTTATAAAGTGGATATGTTGTTGCTGTTAGAGTTAAAGATGTTGCAAATGATGTTAAAGTTATACAAGTTGTATTTCATGGTTGTAATCTTTTATTATTCCGCTGTGTAAAATTAAGTTGTAATTAAACTCTGATGTACTATTGAAAAAGTTTTAAATTCCTTGTAAAATTGTACGAAGTGAAGTAAAGATCCTGTGAAATCTCGAATTTATCCTTATTTGAAATTCGGGGTGTTACACTACTGTCTTTAGAATGTATCGTGTGAATATACATTGGAACCGAAAGAGAGTCTACTTTCTAGAATCTCTGACGGAATCGGATTTGCTTTTCTGTAACAACGGGAAAGTGGATTTGAATGCAGATATGTCAAGTTGTCTAAAAATTCATCTATACATTTTTGCATATAAACCCGTTATTTTTCATATTTAATGAACTGAGTGTATTATTATTCTTGTAATAATAACTTGCATAGATATAATAGGTTGATAGCATACATTTTATACCACTTGATAATTCTATAATAACTACTCTCGATACATGTACTCGTTTTACGTCTCATGTCCATGATTACTGCCCTTGATATTTTCCTTGACTAAACTATTTGATTACACCGTTCCACTAGTCGTACCAACTACATGTTCATAATTAATTATAAAAGAATAACAAGCCGGGGTTATAAGGGTACGACTTAGTAATGGACAATATAGGAGAGTATACTCGGAAGGGGGCCCGTGTTTCCCAAAATAGTGATTTTTGATTCTTGATTCCTGATTATACAATTCTTGATTACCTAATTCTCGATTACATGATTCATGATTACATGTCTTGATACTATCACTGGAAGATCCGAGTACATAATCCTATATAATTCACTACTTAAGTCTAAACGTCACATGATTGATATGCACCGAACTTGTGGTATGGGACACAGGATTGCGTGCATTAGATAAGTTAATAAAACAGATAAACTCGAGATTTCCACTAAGCATGATTCTTGATTACATGATTCTTGATTACATGACTCTCGATCATTGATTACATGACTCTCGATCATTGATTACATGTTTATCGATTAACTGAGCCTAGGTTAACAATTGCTTATATCTTGAAGTCTAAAATACGCTAGTTACAGTTATTACTTATATGATCATATTGTCCCCATTCTTTGCTTACTTCCATATTGTATTTGTACTTCTACTTCTTGTTTCTTCCATATTATATCTTGTTATATTACCCCTTTTTTCTGCTTATTGCTACTTGCTGCCCGAAACTTGCTCTAACGGGAATTTTTCTATTTTTCTTTGAGTTAATAATTATACAGGAACTGATGGACCCGACGAGCAGACTCTCTAGACGATCATTGCTGCTTCCTTACTACTTCATGTTGTTTTTCTTTCAGTCGCTATTTTATCTAGTTGTTATAGCGAACTGCTTATCATATTATTTTAATTCTGGCACCTTGTACTCCCGGGCATCTTGACCCGATGTTGATGTATTATCCAAATGATGGTTATTCTATTTTCAGCTCATGTGATTATTATATTTGCCTGCGTGAATGTGTTATAAAGATCTTGTTGAGCTTATAATTGTACAGCTTATGGATGATGTATATCATTCGTTGGGCCTCAGTTGCGTGCTTGCATTTTCCGTATAGTGGGAAGCGGGGCGTGACAGGTTTTTAGTGGTATCAGAGCCTAGGCTCGAACCATGTTAAGCTCAACAAGTATGCATACCGCATTGATCACATGAACATTTAAATAACCCAGATAATGACCTTACTCGATTTTGCAGAATATGGTTCGCGGAGGATCTTCAACTTCTCGACCCAGATATGCACCGTTGGAGAATGCTGCAGTTCTCCGAGCAATGCAGCGAATGATAGAGCTCAAGAAGGAACAAAACCAGCTGATGAGAGGCAGTTTAGAAATAGCCCAAGAAGCTGCCAACCGAGCTGGACCAATCCTAGGAGCATTACCGCCAAGGCCTGGCACCATGTCAAATTTCATGAGATTGCGTTCGGAGAAGTTTGCAGGAACTGAGTCACCACTGGAAGCTGAGCAGTGGCTAATTAGGACTGAGCAGTTGCTACAGGCCACACGAATCTCTGATGTGGACCGTGTGGATGTAGTCACCATTCAGCTGGCAGACATTGCCCACATCTGGTGGAAGGCGGAGACCGAAAGATTAGAGAAGCCTATCACTTGGGCCACCTTCGTCGAAAGCTTTTTAACTAAGTTCTTCCCTAGCGTTACTAAAGTAGAGATGGAGCGTCAGTTCATTTCTCTAACCCAACGAAAGCGGTCAGTTGATGAATATGCCGCAGAGTTCACTCGGCTGAGCCATTTTGCATCAGCCATGGTAGTAAATGATGAGGATAAGGCCCGACGATTCTTGTTGGGCTTGGACTATGATATTCAGGATCGTCTAGCTGCCCACCAGCACTGTACCTACGCTACTGTGCTTGATGCTGCAAGGATTCAAGAACAAACCCACCGGGGGAGGAATGCCGCTCAGCGGGCAATACAACCTATCGCCGTCATAAGGCCATCGGGAGGACCGATACGAAGGCCAGTTCAGACCCCAATAATTAGAACACTACCCTACTCACCAGTTGCTATGAAGAAGAACCTAGTGTGTGACTATTGCCACAAGATTGGCCATGTACGAAGGGACTGTAGGGCTGCTAACCGCCTGTGCCTTGCATGCGGAGCAAGCGACCACATGCTCCGAGATTGCCCGAGGAACAGGTATGGTGCACCGGCTGGAGGATCCACACAACAGGGACCACCAGCTCGTAGTCTGGGCAGGCCACCGCTTCCACCACAGAGGCAAGTTTATGATCAGAGGAACATAGCTCCTAGGGGAGGCCAGACTGGAGGACGTGGTCAGGCCTACAATCTGACGGTAGAAGAGGCAAAGACTGCCGAAGGAGTAGTTGCAGGTATTCTTACATTTGAGTCATATTCAGTTCTTGCATTTTCTTTCATTTTGCATTCTTCTTTATTCTTTATCTCATTATTAGGTATCATCCTAGTTCACTCCTTTCCTACCCATGTTCTCTTTGATTCCGGTGCTACCCATTCTTTTATTTCTGCTCGATTCGTCGGTCGGCATCATTTGCCCTGTGATGATATGCCAGTTGCTTGGAATATTACCACGGGAGCAGGTGTCATTATTTATTCTAAAGAATGCAAGCAGAGTCCCTTACTGATCCATAGTATGGATTTTAAGGCAAACCTTATCATCATCAACAACTCAGGGTTTGATGTCATACTTGGAATGGATTGGTTGGGAGCTACTCATGCCGTAATTGATTGCCGAAAGAAGAAGGTAGTGTTCCAAATTCCAGGTCGCCAGGAATTCGAGTTCCATGCTGGCGATACACCGTTTGGGCGTGTCAAGGAGGCTGGAATGCTGAAATCAATGTGCACCGATGGCGAAGTGGCACCTTTGATCGTACGGGATTTTCTAGATGTCTTTCCTGATGAATTGCCTGGGTTGCCACCAGACCGCAATGTGGAGTTTAGTATCGAGAGCCAACCAGGTACAACGCCAATATCGAAAAGTCCCTACAGGATGGCACCCGTGGAATTGGCCGAACTGAAGGTGCAAGTTCAAGAATTACTAGATAAGGGATTTATCAGGCCGAGTGTTTCACCTTGGGAAGCTCCTGTATTGTTTGTTAAGAAGAAGGATGGAAGTCGTAGGCTCTGCATTGATTATCGGGAACTAAACAACGTGACTGTGAAAAACCGGTACCCACTACCAAGGATTGACGACCTATTTGATCAACTTGGAGGTACTTTTATTTTCTCAAAGTTGGATCTTCATTCGGGGTACCATCAAGTTAGGGTGAAGACCAGGGATATTGAGAAGACAACGTTTCGAACCCGATATGGTCATTATGAATTCCTTGTAATGCCATTCGGAGTTACCAATGCACCAGCTGTTTTCATGAGTCTGATGAACATGGTGTTTTCACCATTTTTGGACAAGTTCGTAATAGTATTCATCGATGACATCCTGGTATATTCTCGGAACAAGGAGAAGCACGCTAAGCATCTGAGGATCGCTCTACAGACGTTGAGGGAGAATCGCCTCTTTGGGAAGCTAAGTAAATGCGAGATCTGGCTGGATCGTGTTGCATTTTTGGGCCACATCATCTCAGGAGCAGGAGTTTCAGTAGACCCAGAGAAAGTTGTTGCTGTCAAGGAATGGCCAGTACCCAAGTCAGTGTCAGAAGTTCGTAGTTTTCTCGGACTAGCAGGCTATTATCGAAAGTTTGTTCAGGACTTCTCAAGGATTGCTGGACCACTAACAAAACTGACGAGGAAGGATCAGAAGTTCGTATGGGATGATGTGTGTGGTCAGGCCTTCGAGGAGTTGAAAGATCGACTGACATCAGCACCTGTGTTAACTGTACCAGATGGTTTAGGAGGATTCGTAATTTATTGTGATGCATCTGGTAAAGGCTTGGGAGCGGTACTGATGCAGCAAGGCAAAGTTGTTGCTTACGCATCCAGACAATTGGGGCCTTACGAGCAGAACTACCCTACTCATGATCTAGAGCTCGCATCTGTGATTTTTGCTTTGAAGCTATGGAGGCACTACTTGCTCGGTGATAGAGTTGAAATCTTCACTGACCATAAGAGCCTCAAGTATGTATTCACGCAGAAGGAGTTAAACATGAGGCAGAGGAGATGGCTGGAATTCATGGCAGACTATGACATCAACCTACAGTATCACCCGGATAAATTGAACATGGTACCAGACGCCCTGAGTAGGAGACCAGCAGCTATGTTTCTTACTGAGCAGAAGATATTATTGGAAGAAATGAGGAGACTGAACTTGGAAGTGATTTTTCTAGGTTCAACACAAAAGTTTATGATGTTACAGTTGCAGTCTTCATTGGTGGAGCAGATCAAAGAAGCCCAAGCAAGTGATGAACAGTTACAGAAGTTCAGAAATCAAGTCGAGGCAGGCTTAAGAACCGACTTGATTATTCATGCAGATGGATCACTCCGCTTTGGAGCAGATTTTGTGTACCTAATGGAGAAGTCAGACAAGAATTGCTCGCAGAAGCCCACCATTCACCCTATTCCATTCATCCTGGAGGCACAAAGATGTACAGAGATCTGAGGCAACATTTTTGGTGGCACGACATGAAGAAAGCAGTGGCGAAGTTTGTATCACAGTGTCTGATTTGCCAGCAAGTGAAAGCAGAGCATCAAAGGACCGCTGGACTGTTGCAGCCTCTTCCAATCCCGGAGTGGAAATGGGAGAACATCACCATGGACTTCGTGATGGCGTTTCTGAGGAGTCCCAAGGGTCATAATGTCATTTGGGTGATCGTTGATCGTTTGACGAAGAGCGCCCACTTCATACCTTTCAGAGTGGGTCAGTCCACAGAAAGTCTGGCCGAGAAGTACATACAGGAGATTGTACGGTTGCATAGAGTTCCCATCAGTATTGTGTCGGATAGAGATACGAGGTTCAGGTCCCAATTCTGGAAGAGCTTTCAGAGAAGTCTGGGAAGCATGTTGAATTATAGTACAACATTCCACCCTCAGACGAATGGACAGTCTGAAAGGACGATTCAGACTATGGAAGACATGTTGAGGTCTTGTGTTCTTCAATTTGGAGGTTCTTGGGAAGATCATCTGCACTTGGTTGAATTCTCGTACAATAACAGTTACCAGGCAAGCCTCAAGGCGGCACCATTTGAGGCACTCTACGGTCGTAAGCGTAGATCACCAGTCTGTTGGGACGACATCGGCGAAAGGAAACTTTTGGGACCAGAGTTGATTACGAAGTCAGTGGACGCAGTGTCTCAGATCAGGAAATACCTGAGGGCAGCTCAAGACAGGCAAAGGAAATGGGCGGACACTCACCGCAGACCCATGGAGTTTGAGGCAGGTGATCATGTGTTCCTCAAAGTATCACCATCAAGGAGCATCATCCATTTCGGAGGCGGAGGCAAGCTTAGTCCCCGATTCATCGGCCCATTCGATATTGTGGAACGAGTGGGCAAGGTCGCTTACAGGCTCGCACTACCACCGGTGTTATCAGGAGTTCATGAGGTCTTCCATGTTTCCCAACTCAGGAAGTACATCAGAGATGTCAACCATATCGTCGACTACTCAGAGTTATCTGTACGTCCAGACTTATCATGTGAAACTCAACCAATTTCTATCTTGGATAGGCGTGAGAAAGTGCTGAAGAATAAAGTCATCAAGCTTGTACGAGTCTCTTGAAATCCTCACTCGCCAGGTGAGTCACCATGGAAGCTCGAGGAAGAAATCCAGAAGAAGTACTCCTATATCTTCGAGTAGGTGTCTTGCTTTTCTATCCTATATCTCGCCTGAATAAATTTCGAGGACGAAATTTTTTTGTAAGGTGGGTAGGATTGTAACTCCATATTCCAGTTGTACGTATTTTATTACGTGAATTTTTGTACTTCAATTTTCAGATAAGTTTTATTTTTCTCTTTGGACTCTTTATCTAAAGCCAGAATATTTTTCTGATCAATTCCATAATTTTGTGATTTTTCGATCGGAGTTTAAATACAAACTTTAACCCTGATTAATACTAATCCTAATCCTAAACCTAATCAACAGCTAACCTAACTCCTACACCTTATTTTCTTCCTCCCTACACCTTATTTTTCTCCCTCCCTACTTCTCCATTTCTGCATACGCCAACATCTCCCCCTCATTTTTCTCATTCTCTAACCTAACTCCCTCATTTTTCTTCTAACAGCCTAACTCTTCTCACCTTTTTTCCACACCTATACTCTCATTTTTCCTAACCTATGCTCCCATTTTCTACACCCCTAATTATACACATGCAGCACACTCTTATGCCTTTCTTTCTATATATATGCATGCACTCACACACATGCATAACACATCAACCTCTCATTCTTCACTTCTCCTTCTCTTCCTCTGCCTTCTTCACACCCGAGAGCTCAAGCAACACCCGAGCTCCACTTTACCTTCTACCTTCGAGCAAACGACTCCGCTTCTACGATCCCGTGAACCCTGAAAAACAACCCGATGCCGCGCCACCTTGTTGTTGTCGTCGCTCACCGTTGCTACCGTTGCTCGCTAGCTACCGTCTTGCCGCCATTCTTACCGCTGTTGTGCCGCCATCCGTTACCAACGTCGCTTCTTCTTTCTGTGGTTAACACCACCACCGAAATCGTTACATTATAAGACAAGTACCTTGTACACTCTTTTTGTTCTCGTACAAGCATTTTTCTTGGACTCGTGGCAAGTATTCTAGTTATCATCATGTTTTATTGTCAAACTTCGTTCGAGTTACTGGTTTCATGCTATATCAACTCAAGAGTGAACCGTTAACACATTTCGAATCGTGTTATCGAATATTCAACCTTACTATCTCTAAAATTTCTTGACCTTGCACTAAGAATTCGACCATGTTCCCGATACTGGATTGAAGATTTTCTACGTGGAAATCGTAGCCTATCGAGTCCCGAATCCAGAACATCTTACGGTTTCTCAATCGGATGTATAGATTGTGAGATATCGTGATTTTAGTACTGGCATATCGTGAATTTCTGAACCTGCACCGGATTACTAACCGGTATCTTGTACTGAGAATTCGACTATGTTCCCGATACTGGATCAAAAAACTTTCTACATGAAAATCGTAGCACTTCGAGTCTAAATATCCGAAACATCCTACAGTTTCTCTATCCGATGTATAGATTATGAGATATCGCAGTTTTAGTATTGTGACTCCGAATTTTCAGAATGCGCGCGAAACATCGAAACCAGCGAAAAATGAATTTGTACGCATAGCTACTGTCTTTAGAATGTATCGTGTGAATATGCGTTGGAACCGAAAGAGAGTCTACTTTATAGAATCTCTGACTTAATCGGATTTGTTTTTCTGTAACAACGGGAAAGTGGATTTGAATGCAGATATGTCAAGTTGTCTAAAAATTCATCTATACATTTTTGCATATAAACCCATTATTTTTCATATTTAATGAACTGAGTGTATTATTATTCTTGTAATAATAACTTGCATAGATATAATAGGTTGATAGCATACATTTTATATCACTTGATAATTCTATAATAACTACTCTCGATACATGTACTCGTTTTACGTCTCATGTCCATGATTACTGCCCTTGATATTTTCCTTGACTAAACTATTTGATTACACCGTTCCACTAGTCGTACCAACTGCATATTCATAATTAATTATAAAAGAATAACAAGCCGGGGTTATAAGGGTACGGCTTAGTAATGGACAATATAGGGGAGTATACTCGGAAGGGGGCCCGTGTTTTCCAAAATAGTGATTCTTGATTCTTGATTCTTGATTATACAATTCTTGATTACATAATTCTCGATTACATGATTCATGATTACATGTCTTGATACTATCACTGGAAGATCCGAGTACATAATCCTATAGAAATCACTGCTTAAGTTTAAACATCACATGATTGATATGCACCGAACTTGTGGTATGAGACACAGGATTGCGTGCATTAGATAAGTTAATAAAACAGATAAACTCGAGATTTCCACTAAGCATGATTCTTGATTACATGATTCTTGATTACATGACTCTCGATCATTGATTACATGACTCTCAATCATTGATTACATGCTTATCGATTAACTGAGCCTAGGTTATCAATTGCTTATATCTTGAAGTGTAGAATACGCTAGTTACAGTTATTACTTACATGATCATATTGTCCCCATTCTTTGCTTACTTCCATATGGTATTTGTACTTCTACTTCTTGTTTCTTCCATATTATATCTTGTTATATTACCCCTTTTTTTCTGCTTGTTGCTACTTGCTGCCCGAAACTTGCTCTAACGGGAACTTTTCTATTTTTCTTTGAGTTAATAATTATACAGGTACTGATGGACCCGACAAGCAGACTCTCTAGACGATCGTTGCTGCTTCCTTACTACTTCATGTTGTTTTTCTTTCAGTCGCTATTTTATCTAGTTGTTATAGCGAACTGCTTATCATATTATTTTAATTCTGGCACTTTGTACTCCCGGGCATCTTGACCCGATGTTGATGTATTATCCAAATGATGGTTATTCTATTTTCAGCTCATGTGATTATTATATTTGTCTGCGTGAATGTGTTATAAAGATCTTGTTGAGCTTATAATTGTACAGCTTATGGATGATGTATATCATTCGCTGGGCCTCAGTTGCGTGCCTATATTTTCGTATAGTGGGAAGCGGGGTGTGACAAGCTTCCTACGTAAGCGCCTTACCTTTTCCACCCAAATCCCTACTGCCGTCATTTCCTTGGTGTTAGCAGACCAAGAATCTTTGATGGACTTGCCGTGTCTCTTCCATTGACGTCCAGGCTTTTTCAAATCTAAAGGGTAGCTTTTGTTTGCGATAATCTGCCCACAATCTATGACAAGTGGCAAATGATCAGATGTGTATCTCGCTGCCGACTTCACTTTTGCTAGTGGAAATGCTTCCTCCCATTCCGCAGACACCAAAATTCTATCAAGCTTTGCCAGAATAGGACTTCGTTGTATGTTTGACCAGGTAAATTTCTTGTCACTCATCTCTAGCTCGAGCAGTTCCAGTTCCTCTATAATATTGTTGAAAGACTTCCGCTCTCTGTGACTGTGGCCTCGCCCTCTGTGTTCGTGTTGAAATCTGGTAATATTGAAGTTTCCTCCTATCACCCAAGCCCCTTCCCATTTATTCCTGATCTCCTGGAGTTCTTTCCATAGATCCATGCGTTGTCTCGAGTCGTATGGGCCGTACACCGTAGTCACCCTGTGCACCCAGTCGTCACTTCTTCTTCTTAGCCTGATTGACGCCGAGAATTGCCCGATAAACTCATCTATTATTTCGAAAAGTTTTGCGTCCGCCCCAGTAGCTATGCCTCCTGAATAACCCTCCGCCGACTTGAATCTCCATTCAAAGTCTGTCAATCCTCTAAGAGTTCGGAATTCCTCCAACGTGGGAGTTTCTATTCTGGTTTCTTGAAACCCGCAGATGCTAGGGCGAATTTTATTCAAAGTCACACTGATGGAATGTAAGATCTCATTAAGCGACATGTTTTATCAATTCTCCATTCAATTTCTGTATTTCTCTACTACTCTTAAACGAAAACAATTTCGCACCATAAGTAATCATAAAAACTCCTCTATTGATCACTTATAACATACACTTAATTTGTTTACTTTTCTTATTATTCAACTAAATCCTCATCAAGTCAGTCTGGTGTATATAAATCATCTGAAGTTGGTTATGAAAGAAAGGCCAAAAGGAAAAAGAGAAAAATTGTAGGGTACCCTAATGAAGGCCATGTGGGAAATTGATAAGTACCACCATCAATCACAAACTTACTAAGCATCCATGCATGCACACTGTTCCCTCTTCACCTATCACCCTAGCTATAATTCTAGCAAGAGTCCTACACTCTAGGAGCCAAAAGAAAGATGGCCTTTTTCACTTGGAATGTAAGGCCATGATGATGATGGGTCACCATAACCGTGGTATGTGTACTTGTAGGGTCTTTGCTTACTTGTAGGACTTTGGTGTTCCTAATGTCTATATCTACGAAAGAGGAATATACTGAGGATTTGTAGGTTTTTTTTTTTTTTTTTTTCCATTAATAATAACTTAACGAAACAACAAAGAAAACAATGACTGTGAAAGTAAAATGATTTGGAGGTCTTTTTCTACATGAAAAAGTGCATTCTTGTGGTAGTGGTGGTTTTGGCTCTGGTACATGAATGTCAAGATTTTGATTCGTACTGCATCCAAGTTGTAGAGAAAAAAACACTGAGATAAGTATGTTGATGGGATGCATTCAAGCATGAGATGAAACAGAGTAATGCCGAGAGGAATATGACAGGAAATTTAGACAAAACATAGTCTTGGAAAAGAGCTACATTGTAGCCTGATCTCAACATCCCTTTATATATAATCTCAACTACCGACGGTTCTTACAAAAGCTAGTGATGCAGAAAAAGAAGAAAAAAAACAACTTTAAACTCAGAGATAAAATATCCAAAAGCTAGTGCTCCTCCATCCGCTGGTTTCCTTCTCGCTGCCGTTTTTTTCGGTCACATGCGGATTGCTCTTATGTTTATTTTATTGTATAAGCGTTGTTTTGGTGCTAATCGTTCGTTAGCTGATTATTGAGTTATTGTTGCCTGTTTTTTGTTGTTGCAGAGCTGTTTGATGTGCTCCTCCTTTCAGTTTGCCCTCTTGTAAACTGTTTATTTGTGAGTATTATTGTTTTAATATAGTATTTTTGTGGGCTGGAGTCCTAGGCTCTATCCTGTTTCTAAAAAAAATAAACTCAGAGAAAAAATATCCAACAAGATGGTAAAATGATTATCTTAGCACCACCAAAAAAAAAAAAAAAAACCCATTGGTAAAATTAGGCTTCCAAGAAGAAAACAATTTGTTTATTGGTTTTTTATTTGGTGCAAAGGGGGTCACAAGGTAGGGGGGAGCAGTTCGTGTATCTGAGTCTAAAATAGCCTTGCCCAACCTATTGTGCATAAATTTCTATCGTAGTCTATCTATGCCCAACCAAACAACAAGGGTCATCAAGCACCATAAAGTTGATCCAAGAAATTAAGGCCCATCAACACCTCAAAAGATGCCACTCCAATCTACAAAATATTCAATTAGATGAGTTTGTTAACTAATACTATTTGGCACTATGTAGAGAGAAGGCCATAGCATATGTCTGAACCTGAAAGGTCTGACATGATGGGGTTGCTTGGTGGAGACACTGCATGGATATTACTACTACTACTACTACTACGAGTCCCACACAACCAAACCACTCATCCCTTCACCACCCATCATCTCAGCTTCTCCTTATGAAACCAAACTAAAACCCCACCTGTTCTTTTCAATCACCAACCAAGAACAAGCTTTCCTTTTTTCAAGAATTTCTTATTTCTTAATGGCTGTACATATTCAAGCACTAATATATATAAGGTGGGTGTACATCTTGATTTTTCCTACTTACAATCATGACATCAAATCTCAGCCGGGTACCAAGATGCATTAACTGATTAGCTTGGAAATAAGTCTATGATACTCTCGATAATGCCAGATGCTACCCCAATTAATAAATGGCAGGAGATGGCCAAAACAGCTACCAAGTTACATGCTTAATACTATTAGAGTTTACACATTTATGCCACTTATTTCACTTTGATTGTCAAAGTTAAATATGACTGGTCTTCATAACTGATTCAGTCACTAATTACCCTCTATTTCTGTCCCTTAAGTGTCCCTTAAGTGGGCCTAGTATTTCTGGTCGACAGCAATGGCTTCTTTGTTTCTTCATGTCCAAAAAATTTAGATTGTCTAGATATGATGGACTAAAGTTCTCCAATTTATTTCGATACTGGACCATAATATATATTACAGATATCTTTTTAGTGTAATGTGATATGGTACGTGGCATTTTCCAAACACGAATGAAAAAAGTGTTATGCCTGAATATATATACATGATATCCGCATAGCATATATGAATGTATGTTCGGGTATTTCTATTTAAAAATTAGATCTTTGACAATTTGGGTAGAGTGCCTTTACATATATAATACATTACAGACTATGATATCAACAATGGCGACAACTATTTGGAAATCTAGTGTTCCAAACAAGGTGAAAGCTTTTCCTTGGTTGGTACTATACGACGCTATTCTATCGAAGACAAATCTAAGAAAGAGAAATATCCCTATAGATGTCATTTGCACGCAATGTAACTCTGAAGAGGAGGACACAACACACATATTCTTTTCTTGCCCTAAAGCAAGGTTAACCTGAAAATTTTTGGGAATAGGGTTCAACACAGACAACATTCCAAACTGTATAAAAGACATATGGGGTAGAGGGAGATCTAGTAACATTTGTAAAGGCCATAGATTTTTGTGGGACATTTCGACTGGGGCGGTGTTATGGTCACTTTGGCGAGATAGGAATGATCTTTGTTTTCGTAACTATAGGTGTTCTTTCAAATTGTCACTGCATAATATACCGGCGCTAATAGAATTTTGGACAGGTAACTCAGCAGCAAGGAAGAGGATCAGATTCGAGGGGGGCGAGTAAAGCAGGAGGTAGGGAGTGCAGGCCTCTTCTACAGACTGGGAGACTGTCATTTCCTTGGGTGGGCACTGGGTGTCATATGTTGTATGGGTATTTTGAGGGATGTGTGTACATTCCTAGTCTGATGTATCTTTTAGCTTTTACAAGCATCGATGTAATTAGGAGAGGGCCGGTAGGGCTCGAAGGAAATGACGATGTGTAATATGGATATTTTGTGGTTTCGTTAATTGTTCATTAATGAAATTGGTGACCTAGATCACTTTTATCTCAAAAAAAAAAAAAAAAAAACAAGGCATGAGTTGAACAACCAGTACCTACAGTTTTCTTCTTCATGCAACTGTTATCAATCCTTATTACAAGAGTCAAGAGTCGGTATTGATAGATAAATACTTCAATTTGGACTTCAATTTTTTTTAATCAACAAAGACAAGCTGAAAGCAACAACATATTTAAGATACTGATTAGGTTCGGATCTGTGTCATCAACTCTGTCAGTTGCATTTTCTTTTCAAAGCTAACCAAGCTTTTCCAACATTAAACTAAAAGGAAGGTATCACTATTCTACTAACTACATCCCATCAACAGAACAATACTTCAGATTTAAAAGGTTTCATCTTTTAAATGGCTCTCTTTTTTTCTTCCTTTGAATAAAAAAAACCTTCAATCAATCAGCTTTCCTCAATAACTTTCTTCATTGATTTGCACTTGGTAAAGTTGGTCCAACTTTGCAATCTTGAGGTTAGGGCGTGTCCGGTTCTATTGCAAGTAGTTGCAGTTGCTTAATATAAAAGCCTCGGTATTTGTCATGGCTTATAAAAGTCTTGGTTTAATATTTTTGGCAATGATCTTCTCAAACTTAAAATCATAAAGATGGTAGATCCTAAGCTATAGTTTCCAAACTCATGCAACCACCAAAAAACTTTGTTATGGTGCCAAACAAAACTCCCTATTATAATCCAAACAGCAGTATAGTTTCAAAAAGCAAAGACAACGTAAGACTTGAGACATAAACAGATAAGTTTATCACATAAATGCTACTAACCTGCAGAGTTCATTTATGCAGACATAAGCATATCATCATTTTGGTATGAGGTCTAAAAGATATAATTCTATTAATTCCTCAATTGAGGGTCCTCTATCAAATCTTTGCACAAGTATTCATTTGCATGCACTAGTTACAGATTCACCTTGTAAGAAGTAGGGAAAAATTTATCGTGATCATCGCATTATACAACAGAGTTTAAGACCCACTGTACTAATCATTATGTACAAATTGGGGTGGATTTATAAGATAAGAAACACATCTATGACTAGATACACCCTGTGATTATACATTACGTATGCAACATAGGCTGGGCTCCGTTAAATTGCAGAAGGCTATTGACCCTATTCCTTGATACAAATAATTTTGAAACAATTTATTTTTATACCAACTAAAAGAATGTGAAGAAGAATAATTTCAGGCCAATGAGAGAGACATGACCTTCTATTTTTTCAATTTTGCTGTGTTCAAGAGAACCAGCCCTTTTTCCCCGAAGATTTGAGCTTCATTACCAGCTCTTCCCTCTGAGCTTCTACTTGGGCATACTGGAGACTCATATTCAAATACCGTTCTTTCATGTCTTTAAGCTCTGCCTCCAATTTAACTACCTTGCTTCCCTGTTCAGGCCTTACGCCATTTTCACTCTCGCTGCTATTGATAGTGTCAGCATTGTTGCTTTCCTTTTCGGCAGTCAACCTAAAAAATAAAAGGGCAGAAATTTGTAATGAGCTGTCGTAATCAGTTCAAACTTGAATTAAGATGAAAATTGCAAAAACCTATGCAGCTATTTAAAAACTGGTTTCCTGTCTCATGTGAAAACATCCTGATATTAAGTGACTGAAAATTTCTTTAAAAAGTTATTTAGTGTTAGAAATGTGTCACAAGCATTACACATGCAAGTGAAAAACTAAGAATATGATTTCAATATAATTGGAGTTTATGCCTAATGCAATAGGATTGCTTTGAAAGAGAAGCTGCTTAGGTCTTCAATATTGATCAAGTTATGGTGTTTTACTGCAGATGTTCCATATGTTTAGAACTTCAAGGTTAATTATAATATTGGGAGGGGTGGGTGTAGAACAATGGACTAAGAAAGGTTTAAAATGTAACTATAAGAACGAGAAGATTATCAAACAGATCCTTATATACTAATTCATTAATTCTAGATAATTTGCTCAATTAAATAGATAAAATAATTGTATCCATCTGATCAAGTGCAGGAAAACATGCCAAGATGTGCACTGGCATGTGGATCGAAGACCAATAATTGTGTCAGTTAGAAAAAAGTGATAAATAGCAAGAGGACGAACAGTAGACCTAAATGATATTGGGTTCATAGAAACAAGGACATAATATTTGTTTCCTTTTTGAGAAATGAGTGGGAACTTTTGCCAGTTTGGTTAATTGTTGAAAACAAAACATCAGAGGACAGTTCTTATAGATAGAACTGTAAAACAAAAGTTAGTCATAATAGACTACAATTAACGTATCCTTTTGCAGGTAGAAATAACTGTCTTACTGTTAAATATGCCAGCAAATTGTTCTTCATTCCTTCAAATCAACACCTAACTACAAATTGAATCGGACCACATCAATCTTGCGGACCACATCGATTTGCCAACCGAAGCAGTTTCTTCTAAACAACAGATTCTAAGTATCATTCCCCACTGTAATATGCTGTGAGCACATTTGAGGTTGAGCCCCTAGCTCAGATTTTTAAATTTTTTTTCTCTTTCTATTGAGGTCTTAAAGGCCTAAATCAATACCAACATTGACCTATCTTATTCATGTAATTGCAAATAAGGGACGCTAAACTTTGATTATGATTTCAAAAACCCCATTATATATCTAACATCATCCTAAATCATGTATGCATCAAAATCCTACTATATTTGTAATCTAACAACACTTTGTAATAGTGGAGGATGCCTGATCTCGACTTGAGATTGAGTAGTAGCAACTTTTTGGGGAGGTCACGGCCAAAGTCGAATGATGACTGATGTATTTAGTATTTACATAACTTTTGGGTTGGGATTCTATCTTGTATAGGATAGGCTCTCTTTTTGTACGGGGTATGAGTATCATGGCCCACATGTGGGAGACATGAACATCATTTTCCATCATGTTCATTAGACTGGTTGTTCGTTTTGTTAAAATCTTTTTAATGAAACGCAGGAAATTAAAGACCCACCGTTTATGATAATAATAGAAAAAAACACTTTGTAAAATGAAAATCATAGTATTTTTTCTAAGTAAAATGACATACCGTTGAAGTTGAATCTTGTAAGTATTGCTGGTCTTTACCGACTCAGCCAGATCATTTTCAAGTAAATGAACCTTATCCTCAAGGTTCCCAACTGTAGCTTCAAGATCATGCAACTTCCTGTCATTCTGGACACAAATGAGCATATCATAGAAATCAGAAACGAATGGAAAAACATAGGATAGCCAAAATGAATGGACATAGCCAAAATGAATGGACATAATAGATTACCAAATTGTTTTTTTTTAAATAGAAAAACTCTTGATATTAATAATATTGTTTATGACCATATTTTAAATATGTTGAAATTATAAAAATAAATAAGATAATTTAAAAGTTCCTTTATACTCATGTATTGTACCTGAACTATGTTATCCTTATCCAGCACCTGAGTTTTTTTCATTAGTTCATTTATCTCCTCCTCAAGAGATTGAACCTTCCTCTGATATTCGCTATTTGCTCTCTTGATTCGATTAAGTTCATTCTTCAACTCAGCTTCGTGAGCATATGTTGCTTCTTTCGCACTCAAATCACCCTCCATCCTAAGAAGTTTCTCTTCCAAAGCAATCCTACTGCGTCTATCATTTTCACCATCATGCAAAGCCTTCTGCATATTTGATATTTTCTCCATAAATTCAACCTTCGCCTTTTTCAATCCTTCACATTCTTCAGATACTGACTGCAACAATTCTTCAAATTTTCCCCGCTTAAAATTTGCATCTTCAAAAGAGCTCTTGAGAACCAAGATTTCATCTTGAAGAAGAGGTATCTTCTTTAGTTCTATCCTTAAACTGGATGCTTCTTCCATTACTTGTTGTTTTTCATAATCAGAAGCTTTGAGCTTTAGTTCCAGTTCACTTGCCACTGCTTTAAATTTCTCTGCACTAGATTTTGCAGCTTCACCTTGTCTTTGTATGTACTCAATATCAGACATTAACATTTCCTCACTCTGTTTGGAAGCATTCAGCAAGTCAACTAACCCTTGAACTTTCTTTCCAGACTCTAGTTTCAGAGACTGAAGCTCAGTTTCATAAAGCTTGACTTTAGCACGGGCTTCAAGTAAACTACTCTCAAGTTTAATTTTCTCTGTGCGTAGACCGGAGACTTCTACTACTGCATCTGACTGTGTTCTCTGCCGTTCATCATCGGTAGCACATAACTGAGAAGAGAGGTGTGCAATCTCCTTCTTGAGGTTCTCAATTTCAACTGCTTTCTCTACATCTATTTGATTCAGTACAAGTTTTATCTGGCTCATTTTCTCATTTTGGTGCTCGTGCTCCTGAAAAATACTCTCCAACTGAGAAATCAGTGTATTTTCTTTTGAAACAATGTCGTTTTGCATTGAAGAAAGTTTTCCTTCTAAAAACTCAACTCTCTTGATAAAGTCAAAAGCCTTTTTCCGCGATTCACTTAATTCAACTTCTATGTGTGCACTGTGTTCATGCATCTTCCCTTTTTGACTCCGTAAATCTCCATTAGATTTTTGAAGCGAACTGTTCTCTTCAATAAGACTCTCAATTGTTGCTTGTAACTTTGAATGAGATCTCTTTAGATACTCTGTTTCCTCTTGTATATCTGATAACCTTTTCTGTGCATCTATCTGTCTCAGTTTTAGTTCCCCTTTTGTTGCTTCTATTTCAGTTTGCATTTCTGCAATTTCATCCTTGAGATCAGCCACAAGAGATCTAGAATCTTCCAATTCAAGCCGGTTTGACTCCTTTTGATTGGTTAAGTACCTTAGTTGAGCTTCTAAGCCAGAAATACGTTCAGATAATTGTACATTTTCATCTTCTAGCTCGGATATTTGCATGTCATATTGACGTTTGCTAGTTTCCAGTTCCATTGACTTCTTTTCAAGCATCTTGTCCAACTGAGTTTTTTCTCTTTGTGTATTTGTAGTCAGAACTTCTAATTCGTTTTTTGCATGCCTTAGGGAATCGATTTCCTTGTCCTTGAATGAGAAGGACACCTTCAGCCCCTCTATGTCAGATTCATTTCTTGCATTTTCTTTAGTAATTACCCCCCTGCTCTCACAAAAATTGATATCACAAGCTTGATCCTTAAAATGTTGCAGTTCAAGCTCAAGCTCAGCACATTTTTTCTCAAGGTTTTTCATTTGGACTGCTGATGAGTCATTCAGACCTCCATTCAGAAATTCTTTACTTCTAAGCTGCTCTTCTAACCGACGTATCTGTGATTTTAGCAAACCAATTTCAGGCGTGGAATTTTCAGAACCCGTTCCTTCTCTGGCGTCTTTCCCCGATTCCTTCAGCTTAAATATGAGATCTAAGTTCTCCTCTGTAAGTTCAGCACAGTCTCTCTCTAGCTCCTGTACTTTACCTCTTAAAACCTCAATTTGTTGAAGCAAATCTGCATCTTTTTCCCCTGCTCTCTGCTTCTCTATCGTCTCTTCTAACTCCTGAAGAATAGAAACAAGCTCAATATTTGCTTCTTGGGTTCTCTTCAGCTGGACATTTAAATCATCATTGGATTCCTTCAAAAACTTCAGCTCATCTTCCAATTCCTTCTCCACATTGAACATGACTTCGCCTTTTGCAAGCTTCGTGCCAGTTTGTCTGGTCTTTAATTCCTGTAAGGACAATTTCAGTCGTTCAACCTCTTGCTTTAGAGAATCACGTTCAGAGTAAGCAGCAGAAAGCTCCATATCCAGTTGAGACTGACGCTTGGATTTGTCAGAAGATTCCTTCTTATATTTCTCAATATCAAGCTTTAATTTCTGTGCATGTCTCTCCCACATCTTCGCCTCATCCCGAAGCTCATCAATTGTCTCTTCAGCAGCTTCAAGGAGGTCTTTAGAAGAGACTGATGGTCGAAGTGATGTTGGAGTAGAAGTTTGCATCATGGAATCTTGCCACCGATTTGGGGTGGCTGGGCCCGAAGCCCTAGAATTGAAGGATGATGGATTCGACCTGGAATAATCATCTACATGGCCTACACTAGATGATGCACTGACGTGGGACCCAGCTGAATCTTGTCGTCCCATGTATGATCCACCATTTGAATTGTTAATTGGAGAAAGATTCAACCTGCCAATAGAACTATCACCAGAGTCGGAACTACGATGTGATCCTGAAGCTGAGAAACTTGCATCCTACAGAAGTAGGAAAAGGAGTAAGAAATAAGGAAAAAGGGAGGCGGAAATTTTATTATAGTAAAGCCAAGTGGAAATTGATGAATATTTAGGAAGTAATGAATATAATAATGGCAATGTTACAGGTCAATATTCATTCTTACTAATTACTACGCTTTCCTAGCAGAAAAAAGTAAAATTATTAAGTGAGACATAGATGACCAAACACTTACATTTAAAAATTAGTGCAGGTAATGCTGACATGGAAATAGTGAAGCTATGTCAGTGAGAACATCAGCATAGTAAATAATGTTAGATTTAAATCCCGACTTGGAAATGGAAATAAAGTCATCACACGCCATTTGCGAGGTGTTATATCTCTGACATTTTTTATAGATGCAAAGACGTTAGAAATCCAGTATGAAAAATAATCTCATTTCATGCTCCACGCCAAGTCTGTTCTAGACTAATACGCGAGAAGGCTGATTCTCTTGTTAGTTCATGATAATATAAACATGTTAATCGAAAGAAAAAAAACTTTAGGAGCCCCTGAAATCCTGGAGCTTCTCTCTCCTCTTTCAAAAACTCAACCCCAACCATGGCCTTTCCCACCACCTCCTCCATCTCCACCACCTCATAATCAACCCCCGCCATCCCCTATCCTACTTCTTCATCATCATCCCCCCCCCCCCCCCCCAGTCACCTACAAATCATTCTTTCCTCCATTTTTCACAAAGAACTACCACATTCATCTTAGCCACCTACCACCACTAGAACTTCTCACCCTTTCTTCCACAAATACAGGACTATGAAGGACTCCAGAGCTTCTAGGCTTGTCGGGAAGGAGAGGCAGCCTAACAAACCAAAGACCATATCGGCGGGCCCTTTCCGCTTCCACAGTGAGGAGGACATGGAGGTCGTTCATGTAAGTAAGCCGATCTTTACAGCGAAGGTTCCTCTACACTCTCATTTTATTAGAGAACAACAATTGAAGATTCATACTAGAGTTGAGAAGCATCAAACGGAAAGAGATGACCGCAACAGGAGAACCATTTCTATTTCGCCAGCACCGCTAACTGTTGGAGAGAAGGGGGAGGATCAAGTCCAGACTCTCATTCAAAGAAGCAGTGAAGAGTAATTCTAACTCGGAGGTGGACATCCCACCTATTAAGAAGGATGCTCCCAAGAGTCGAGGCAAGTTGGTGTTCGTCGATGAAGATGGCGGTTGGAAAACTCAGACCAGGGTCGTAAGTCCCAAGCGCAAGGCGGAGGATTCTTCTGGCAGCAAACAAGCCCCAAGGGGTTTCAGATTCAACAAGAACGGGGTGTTGGAACCCAACTATTATAATTGTGGTAAATGGGGCCATTGGAAGGCCGATTGCACTGAGGAGACCAAATGTTTCTTTTTCAACCGACAAGGCAACCTGTCAAGAGAGTGCACTCGTCGCTCAGGTCGTCTGGGAGAAGCAAGGTCGTTTGGCAGTGGTTTCGGCAGCAAAACACCGAGTGAGAAGGGTGAAAGGGTAGACCGGACGTCGTTCATTCTGGAGGAAGTTGAGCCTGTTGTTTCACCATATATTCAGGAGTTTTCTATACCTGCGGCAAATCCGTTTCTTTCAGCCATCATCGTCCCTAACCTAGAGATGGAAGAGTTGAGTAAACGGTTACATGTTTGCGTGGTGGCGAGGGTCGCTTATGGAAACCCAAACGAAGGCAACATTAAGCATGAGTTTTTTATGAGATAGCCGAAAACCTTCGACTGGGATTGGTCTATCAAGAGGTTAAGCAAGCTTTCATTATCCCTTGCTCGACGTAAGCGAGAGTGCAGATGGTCCTCCAGAAAATTTCCTTTAAAGGGGAAGGTTTTGCCGTTGTTTTCTCCCGATGGACCCTCGATGCTGGCGATTTCAAAAGAGAGGGCCTCAATTCCAAATGGCTGTTGATTTTTAATCTGCCATTAGAGTGCTGGCATAAGGAAGGGTTCCAAAACGTGCTCAATTCCTTTGGTTGGGTGGAGGTGATCGATCAAGCTACTAAGTTTCTCAATAAATATGATATTGCGAGAATTCATGTCAGCTTCTTACCTGGTACGATTATCCCCTCCGTAATCATACCTCCTACAAATCGAAAGCTTACATGGTCTCTATTAATGTGGAAGTGAAGAGGTTCGTCCTATTGAAAAGCTCCGGCGAAGTCTTGGTCGATGATCCTTCAAAGAGGGGGAGAGCTACAGCTAGGGCTGCAAATGAATCGAGCTATTCACGAGCTATTCGGCTCGAGCTCGGTCAAAGCTCGTCTCGAACTGAGCTCGAGCTCAAAACCGAGCTCATTTCGTAAACGAGCTGAGCTCGAGCTTTATTATTTTTTTTTAGGCCAAGCTCGCGAGCTATTCGGCTCGAATATGGTCAAAGCTCGGTCAAAGCTCGGCTCGAACCGAGCTCGAGCTCAAAATTGAGCTTGTTTCGTAAACGAGCCGAGCTCGAGCCTGAAGGTATTCGGCTCGGCTCGGCTCGATTGCAGCCCTAGCTACAGCGGGTTCGATGGAGATGTGTCTGAAGGACAGGGATGATCACGTGGAAAGAGAAGATGAGGGGGTTGTCATTTGTTCGGCGATTGAGAAGGGTAGCGGCGCGGCTTGTCGTACGACTATACGAGGTACAGTGAGCAAAAATCCTGTTGACCGAGGAGCCAGAACATCTCTTGACGGTATGGATGTCGAGGAGAGAGTAGGGTGGCGTAGAGGCAGTACTGCAATAAAACCTGATGGTATGGTGTGGGAGGAAAGAGAAGGAAGAAGTAGGGTCAGGGCTAATGTTGTGTATGAGGTGACTGATAGCTCACTTATTGAAGGTACTGGTGTTAAGGAGAGAGATGGAAGGAGTAGGGGCAGGGTTTGTTCGACTCTAGAGCAGAAAGTTGGGAGGAGACTTTCCAATGTGGGTGTAGAGTCTGTACATTTTGAGACGACATTAGGAAAAGAAATTAGTGGAGAAGTCTGTGCTGACACTTTCTCTTCTGAGCTTCATATTTCTATTCAGGAGGCAAATCCTAAAATTCCTGAGAGGCGATGTCAGCACTTTGAACCAAGAGCAAATGGATTCGTGGTCCAGCTTAATGAGGGCTTATTCCTCCGGGCCCTCTAAGCCCATCTCCAATGCGGAACTATCTCTTGGTCCTGTCAGAAACCCTGTGGGATTTAGCAAAGAGATAGAGATGGTGGATCCTATTTCAGATGAGGACTCTCCTTTAGAGCCTTTTATGTCTCATTCTGTTCAAGCGGTCAAATTGGGAGATTTGTTCACTTCAGGGCCTAGGCAGACTCTTAGAGAGCAACTTGGAAGGTATGGGGAAGGGTGAGGCGAAGGTGAAGGGTAGGCAAGCGTTGTGTGACTCACCCACCGATGACCATATTATTGACGCTTTGAAGAACATTGATGATAACTCCCCTCTTGCATGTGCGGCAAAAGTTTGGGAGATTGAGAGAGCGGGAAGAGAGGATGAATCTCCTCCGGGTAGAAGAAATATTCCAGTGAGATTGAAGGGGAAGGAAAAGGTCATTGAGGATGTTCGTCGAAGTTCAAGACAGCGAGAGAAACACAAAGACCGCCCACTATCCAAAGATGACCTTATTGCCACGGCAGCCAAAGCTAAGATCCCTAGCTCTGCCTGGTCAGGTATGAATTCTAATAATTGCGCAATAATTGATTTCATTCCCGATTTATTATTAATTAATTTAGCTAAGGTCTGTCGGGTGGATTTGGGTTCCGATTATGTTCCCAATTAGAATGTGCCAAGAGGATCGGAGATTGGGTTAAAATACCCAATAATCTTTGATTGAGAGTACCCTAGAGTGTCTTCCATTATTTTCTTATGAATTACACATTCTGGAATGTGAGATGTATGAATTGCTCCAAGAAACGTAGGAAAATATTTCAGTCATTCTCCTATCACCAGCCAGTGGTTATAGGACTTTGCGAGACGAAAATGGAAAACCCATCGGCTACCATTCTTAACAAACTTGTTCGTGGTAAGGCATGGGAGTGGCATATCAAACCATCGATCGGTATGTCTGGAGGTATTATTGTAGGTTTCAACGAGGATCTCTTCCAATGTATGGACGTCTACATTGGTGATTTCTCGGTTTCCATGAGAGATAAGAGAGTGAATTTGTGTTAGATTGTGACAATGGTTTATGGTCCCAATACCGCTTTAGAGCGACCTCCTTTTGGGGATGAGTTGATGGCCATTCGTTTGAGGTGGGACGATGCGTGGGCCATTGGGGGTGATTTTAACATTACGCGCTTCTCTGATGAACATTTAGGGAGGGGTTGTAGTCTCAATGAGAGAACCAAATTCAATAGAGCTGTCGATCAACTGGATTTACGAGAAATCCACTTTTCTGATTGTAAATTTACTTGGTCCAACATGCATGATAACCCTGTTCTTACAAAGCTCGATCGTATTTTTGTCTCAGACGCTTGGGAGGCTCATTTTCCCCTTGCCTCTGTTAGGACTGCCTATAAAATCACCTCTGATCACGTGCCGCTTATTCTCTCCTCTGGAGGAGAGACCCGTAGAAGAACCAAACGGTTTCGTTTCGAAAAAGCTTGGTTGCACGAGCCCAACTGCCATGAGATTGTTTCCCAATCTTGAATTGCTCCCATTGTCGTTAGAGGGAGAGAGGGTAGGGGGGATGCTATCACTATTTGGAATTCCAAAATTAGGAGACTTAGAGATACTTTGAAGCAGTGGGATAGAGAGGAGAGAGGGTGTACCAAAAGAGAGAAGGATAGCATTTGTTCTAATATTCTCAAGCATGAGATCTTAGAGGATGGTATAATCTTGTCCCAAGACGAACTTGCTAAGCTTTTAAGACAGACGCAACCTCGATAGCATTTTCCAAATGGAAGACGACTATTAGCGTCAGAGATCGCGCGACCAGTGGCTTCTTAAGGGAGATACTAACACTGCATATTTCCATAGGATCGCGAATGGTCGGAGAAGATATAACCAGATTAATGGGTTGCTCATTAACGATCAGTGGGTTTCCGATCCACGAGTAGTTAGCACTTACATTGAAACTCATTTCCACTCACTACTGGGTTAATCTAGAGGACGACTGTGTTCGCTTGGTGATTCCTTCTGGTCTAGACCCCCAAAATCTGGATTAGAAGTTTTAGATGAACCTTTTGAGATGAGTGAGATTTTCCAGGCCATTTCTGACCTGGGTCAGGATAAAGCTCTGGGCCCTGATGGTTTTCCGGTTTTCTTTTAGCTCGCATTCTGGGATCTTATCAAGTTTGACCTTATCCATATTTTTGAGGAACTTTTTGAGAACTCTGCCAACATAGAACATCTGAATTACGCATCTGTAGTGTTTATTCCAAAGAAGGAAGGCACCAATGAGGTTGGTAACTTGAGACTCATCAGTCTGTTGAACAGTTCTTTCAAAATTATTACCAGGTCTTAGCCAGACGGTTGAATCCCTGGCTTAACACTATTGTTCATCCGGCTCAAAGTGGTTTCATTCAGGGTGGAGAAATTCTAGATAACGTCGCTGCTGCGCATGAGACTATTTTTCAGTGCAATATTAATAGAGAAGAGGGTTTTCTCCTTAAACTCGACTTTGAGAAGGCCTACGACACAGTAGAGTGGGAAAATGTTATTGAAACCTTAGAGACTAGGGGGTTTGGCCCTCGATGGAGAGCTTGGATTTTTAAGTGTTTAGCAGGCGATAAATCCTCGATTATCTGTAACGGTGTACCGAGCAATCTCATCTCTTGCAAAAGAGGACTTAGACAAGGGGATCCTCTTTCCCCTCTCCTTTTCACCCTAGTGGTAGATGGTTTATCTGAAATAACCCTCCACTGCCTAAACCAGAACCTGCTTCGGGGAGAGGGAGGACTGGATGGAAGTCATGGACTTCCTATTCTGCAGTATGCTGATGATACCCTCTTATTTGGGAGAAATGAGATTTTTGAGGTCCTTGTTGTCAAAGGTATCCTCCTCTTCTATGAAGCGTGGAGTGGACTGAAAGTTAATTTTAGCAAGAGCAATCTTATCGGCCTAGGGAGATGCGATGAGACGTCCCAACTTCTCTTGGCTAGGGTTTTGGATTGTAAAATTGGGAAATTCCCCATCAAATATTTGGGAGTCCCGCTAAGACCCACCAAACTCATACGCTCAGACTGGTTTCCACTTATTGATAGAATTGAGAAACGACTACCGGGGTAGAAGAGAAATCACCTATCCTTGGGGGTAGAATTACTCTTATTAACTCAGTTCTCTCTAATTTACCAATCTATTGGATGTCGTTATACGAATTTCCTACATGGGTTATCAATAAGATTGACAAAATCCGTAGAGATTTTTTGTGGAAAGGTTCTACAGATGATGGGAAGGGAATTCCCCTTGTTAAATGGAGCCACGTATGTAGACGTAAAGAGTTTAGGGGCTTAGGAATTCTTAACCTGCGTGAAATGAATAGAGCACTCCTTTGTAAGTGGTGGTGGAAGATCCATTCTCGGAGGGCGACTCTGATTGGACATGTATGGGGACGGTATAGAAGGCGAAGGCAATTTATGTTTGGTGGAGGACAGCACAGCAGAGGCATTTCACCAATGTGGAAAGCGTCGACAAGTTAGGGATGTTTTCCATTCTCAGTCTTCTTGTCGGGTGGGTATGGGAACTTGCACCAGATTCTGGTTAGATGCCTGGTCGGGTCCTAATACGTTAGCTTCGCTCTACCCAGATATCTATGAGATTGCCATTGATAAACAAGCGTTGGTCGCCGATTATTGGAGTAGGGGCAGATGGTATTTGCGACTATTTTCTGACAATAATCGGGTTGCCCGCTGCTTCCACCTGCGCACCTTCTTAGCAGAGAATGTGGCTGTCACAGACAGTGTTGAGGATGAGAGAGTTTGGCGACACATCTCTGTGTGATGGTGGGATTAGAAGCCCCCTTTATCAGATTATCTAGCATTCGAGCGTTCTCACAAGATCAAAGCGTTCATTTGGTTGGTCTCTAGGGATGCTATACTGACCAGGAAGAACCTAGTTAAAAGTGGAATCATTAATACTATGGCTTGCCCTCGCTGTAACGTTGCGATAGAGTCGGTGAACCATCTTTTTCTTGAGTGCGCTAATAGTAGAAGGGTTTGGAATTTTCTGCTGCTAGGATTTGGGCTTCAAAGACACCCTAATCGGGTTTTAAAGTTATGGGGTGACCTTAGAGACTCGGAGATTATTAGAAAGCAACGTCGGGAGTGGGATATTATAGTTGCTGCTTGTATTTGGGTTATTTGGCTTCAGAGGAATGATTTATGCTTTAGAAATATTACTTGTAATCCTGCTCAATTAGTCTCTGAAATCTTCGGCCTAACTTCTTAGATTTCCATTCCAGAGGCTAGGAAGAAAGCTCGCAAGGGACCGTTGTTCCCAAGCCAGGAGGCCGGTCCAGGTGGTGTGCATCAGTGACCCAGGTTGATCGTCTCTCTCTCCGTAGATCACAGGCCGAGGACTGCGGAGAGCTATTTTGGTTTGCACCCCGGTGATGTGTGTTGATCCACTAGAGTTCATGTATCTGATGCTTTTGGTATTTTGGTATTTAGAGTGTTCTAGTGGTTGTAAGAATATTTTGTTGTAATCTTGAGTTGTACTGTAACTGGTTGTTTATTTATGAGATCCGATGGCAACTCTCGTGCCATCTTTTATTTCAAAAAAATATAAACATGTTAATCTGTAAATCAGAATTAGTTGCAAAATTTCAAATTGAGTAGTGTCCAATTATGCAGTGATTATGAACATTGCATATTGAATTCTTCTTATTTATGCTGTTTATAAAGTAAAACTATATCCTGTCATGACAAGGTCAATATTTTTCTTTTCCTTTTTACAAAATTTCTTAACTTTTTGTGCGTGAAGATCTGGGTTGATATCTATGCTAACACATCCATGGCCAAAGACTGCTCATTGTTAAACTGAAGTTTGCAAATGTTGAACTTCTTAAGCTTCAGGCAACACTAAAAAATTCTTCAGAACAAAACTAAATTTGTAGATTTTCGCTCAGTCTGTAGGTATCTATTTATCTCTTCATGGTTAGTTCATGGGACAGAACATGAGAATCACTGTGGATTTTGGTTTATGGTACTGCTACACGTGTTGTAAACATTGCTAATTTCAGCGTCTTACAAAAATGGCTATATAAAATGCAACAAATTGGGCCTAAAACTATTACATAATAAATGTAAGATTATACCAATTTATACAACAAATAGGAGGCAACTCGTTAGAATGTGGAAATATCACGCAAATAGCTTAGCTGGTTAAACACAACCATTTCATAGATACAGATAGCAAAAACAAATCATACAGATATTTTCTGAAGTATAATGATATTGCAGCAGAAACTCACCCGATTTACAGGTTCATTGAATATATTATCAGATCCATCGGATTTGCTATCTACATCATCGTTATTATTCTGATGACTTTCTTTTGAATTCCTTTCAGCCCTGCAAAATAAGTTGTAAATTAGAGGTGGAAGGGTTTACAGAATAGAAACATAATAATCATGCGATTTTAAACCTGGATCGTGTTGTCGGATTAAGGCATTGAATCCTGACCTGAGTACAGAGAGAGATTAGAAGTTATAATTTCACAACTTGTTATGTTAGTTTCAGAGATTAGCCAAATTCATATAAACTGCTAGGTTAAATTTCGAATGAAACTAGAAGGGAAAAAAAAGGACATAAGAGCTTTCAAGAAAAATGATACCTGAAACAAATACAAGATTCAACTATTCAAGTCTATACATCTACTTTTCATATAATTTTTTATTCGCAAGAAATTTTAGAAGGGAGACACTTCATCGACCTTTCAGCATAATTAATTACTTCCATATAACTAACTGTTAATTCTTTGTTCTGTCTGATGTAGACTGAATCACAAATAAGATATCAGATATGCACATCTGATGTAGATTGAATCACACATTAGATATGCATGTCTGATGTACACTGAATCCCACAAAAGATATGGTCTCTTGTTAAATTAAAGCTTTATATGAATATGTAAAATATGACTGTCAGGTGGAAATGCACCTCCCAGAATCGTGGAGCTTTATTCTTCTCTTAAATATCATCACAGGGACTCGAACGGGCAACCAACTCTACAGTACTATCATGCCTTCTTACAATCTTACTACACCCTCTCACATATGAAGTATATGCTTTGTGCATATGTTTATCCAAACTCCTAATCTATCATAGTACCAATTAGGATTTACATGAGCACATCAAACACGCACATTTTAGTTCTTTTGGTTTTCCACAACTACTTAACTGCTTTCCTGTGAACAGGGGCGAAGCCAGAACAAAATTTTCAGGGGGGGGGAAGAAAAAATTCTATAACTATATATAAATATATAAGTATTTTCATAATTTTTAGGGGGGCCAAATAATAAAATTTAATAGATTTAAGGGGTTTTTTTTAAAAATTTCAAAAAATTTAAGGGGTTTTTCAAAATTTTGGGGGGGCCCGGGCCACCCCGGGCCCCCACATAGCTCCGCCCCTGCCTGTGAAACCTTTTCTTGATATTGAAGTTCCCAAACAAAGAACTAATATTCAAAAAATTTAAAACTTAATCTGATAACAAAATAATCGCACTGTCCCTGAAAAAGAGTACATACAACCAAAATGTTCTATTATTTTATTCCACAAAATTAATGTGTATATGGAATATAGAATTGAGTAGTAAGTAAAGCATATTTGTTACCAGATATTTGGAATTTCTGAAGTCTAAGCATCGACTGTATAGATAGTTAAATTCGACTATGTTTGTCACCCTTGGGAGTGATTGATGTTCTACACATCCATTTGAAGGTCAGATCAAATTCAAATATTGTTCTTAAGATATCACAACATTTTCACCACCGTGTACACCCATGTATGAATTAGTGATTCCATTCCTCTGACACTTGCATCATGACTAACACACGATTGCAATTCCATATAGAAATTCATTTTATCTTGCATATAGACTCTCTCGTCGTCTAGGAGAATTTGACGGGTTGCTCCATAGCATAATGAGCTTATATTGCATGAACAGAAAAGGTGCATCTACCTAGCCACTAACTGCTCATCATAGTTTTATGGCATGGCTTCTTCCACTCATAGTTATTTAGGCTCAGACTTAGCCACCATATTGTTTTATGACATGGCTTCTTCCACTCATAGTTATTTAGGCTCAGACTTAGCCACCATATTGTCCGGTGCCAATTAGGGAAAGCAAACTATGGGTGCAGGCTGAACTAGTGAACTACAGCCTTTCCTAAACCTATACCTATGATTTACTAATCTAGACATTAACTTTTGCCTGTCTGCCTTCAAGACAAAAGAATCAATTTAATCACAAAATCATCCATAGCCTTGAAAAATCTGTGCATATTCATTCCAGGTTGGAGATTGCAGTATCATAATATATTAGCAAACACATGATCAAGGGTACAAAACTGTCAAACAGAACCAACAGGAGCTTCAGGTATCATAATATATATCCCCAACAACTATAAAGTATTAGCACTTTTTCCATAATGACACTCGAAATATTTGTTATTTCTAAAATAGCACCTGTAGTTTTTATATTTCCAAAATAGCAACTTTATGTATCTGATATATTCCAAAAAACCACCTAAAGTTACTTGGTCTTAAGTTTTGGACGGAAATGGGTTAAAATGACTATTCAGCCCATATATTTTTCACTTCTTTCCTAACTCTTTCTTTCCCCTCTCTTTAAGTAGGTTTAGGATTTTAAAGAAAATTTTCGAGGATGAGAAGAACAAGAGGAAGTGGGTAGATGAGAAGGTGAGTAGAAATTGAATGGATTTAAGTTTGGGTTTTATTGAGGAAATGGAGAAGAGTAAATAAGATTGGGATGAGAAGAGAAACATTTAAAGAGAAAGAAGAGGGCATTTTTATCATTTCAGAAGCTTCTTAAGTAGAATATTTTAGGAATATTCTATTAACTTAACAGAATTAATAACGACGGCTTTTTTTTTGGAACATATCAAATACTTATTGTTGCTATTTTGGAAATACCAAATCTTTCAGGTGTCATTATGGAAAAAACCCAAAATATTAATGCACTGAGGTCCAAACATTCACCTGTAGAATCGTGCCATAGTTACACCTTTTTAGTGGTAGCAACAACGAACCGGAGTCTCGTGAACCCATATAATCTGATAAGTTTACGACCACCTCTCCCAGTATACCTGATCTATGTGATCCCTGCAACATTAACAAACCTCCATGAATTAGAGCCAGTGAAAATTAAAAACAAAATTACAAATTGATAATTAGTTCTTGGAACTATAAAATGGCTCCATGCGTAAACTTAGTTTGATATTTATAAAATAGTAGGTGTTAATACCATGGAAACAACAATTTTCAGCACAGAGTCTTCAGTTTCCTTTGATGCATTATCCTGAGGAATCCATATGGATTCTGAGAAAGTCTCTGTCCATTGACAGGTTCCACCGCGAACCATTGCCTTGTTGGCCTTTGCAATTGTTTTTCCAGTCTCGACTGAAACAACAGACAAAAGAAGCCTCTCCCATCCTTTAGGAACCTATACAACAAACAAATATGTAGCACAAACTATGAGCTACTGATGTGGAGTGCATGTAAGATACAAGCTGTAAAATAATGGCCCAAGATAAATACGCAACACGGCAATAAACAGGTAACTGCACCGTTCAATATCCAATAATAGAAAGAAAAAAAGAAAAAGAAAAAGTCCACTTCATTGCACTAACACTCCCGAAAGATTCTAGCTTCTGTAACTTGCCTATCCCATCAACAGGATTGCTAATATTCTAATCACTAGTTTGAAATTCTTCGTTGAATCGACAAGGTTTTCATCTTCAACATCCTCAATCAAATGAGTTTTTTTTTCTTCTTCTTTCTGTCGTCCACAATGAACTTGGTGATCCACATGTCTCAAATCTACCAAAGGCCTATCAAAATGTGATGCTCTAATACGAGTTTTTTAAGGGAAAGCGGATTAGTGCATTCCAATAGGGGGAACAATGCACCAGAAATATGTTGAATAATGGTGTGCAATCACACTAACACAGTAATCTCTTACTGCAGGATCTCCAAAAAACAATCCACACAACAACAAAATAATAGCAAGAATAATGTGAAAAAGTTAAGGAACAAGATTTATGTAGTTCAGTATGAATACCTAGCCACATACATCCATGGATGTAGATCCAATAAATCTCCACTATAGAGAAAGGAGGATACAAGGTTCACCGCCAACAATTTATAAAAGGCTAATAGGGGATATCCCACTCTCACAACTCTCACCCAACCCTATTCTTTAATATTGGGAAACAAAGGCTCAAAACCCTGAATAAACATTTGTATACCCAAATCTCAGACCCAATATTCTTGTGTTGGGTACAAAACGACCACAAATGCCCCAACTAATCCCCTTACAAATAAGGGGGGAAGAGTGTCCCTCAAAAATGGGTCTGATGATTGTCAGATAACTGGTATTCTAGACCAATCAAACTCATCGACAAAACAGTCCCGTACAATGAAAATAGCAGACTGCAAGCTAACCCTATTTGCTGTTCTCGCTAGGGCCAACGGATGTATTTAACATACCAAGCCTCCCCTCGATGCTGGTGTCAAATTGTTAGACCTCGCATAGTAGGAACATCTCCCAAGCTTTTTTAACATTGTTATCTAGATAATGGCAAGGAACGATAAATTATACACCAACAGAAGCAATGGCATGCCTCATAGACAAATCAAACCCCAATATTCTAGAAAATTCAATACTCAGGTACAAAAAGAAGAAAAGCAACTAGAACCCTAAAGATCACAACTCAATGGAAATCGACATCTCAATTCAACCAAATGAGCACTGAGTTATTCCAACTTGCATTCAAATACTATTCCAACAAATTAATAAAATCCTCCTCTGTGTATCATCCAACTACAGAGAAACAAACTCAAGCTGCAATCTTGATTACCCATATTGCAAATAATCTCGACATGGGAACTAAATGTAACAAAATTAAATGGGTAATCAAAATTTCATTCAAGTATGAAACAAACAGCAATTTCATCACATGGGCATCCACAAATCAACCACAACTCAAATGGGCACTCCCCAAAAGGCCAAATCTTTGCACCCAAACCCCAGATTGCAAATTGGGCAAAAACCCAACTCAAAAATACCACCAAAACTCCTCAAATTCACTTCATCTATCTAAAACTACCAATCTAACACAACCCCAACAAATCCAACGCAATATATTATATATACCTGAGATGCCTGGAAGCTAGACAACCTGAAGTCCACCCTCTCCCCAAATCTATCAGACTTGTGTCTGTTCAACTTGAACATCTCTTATTACTGTACCCAAAACGAAAAAAAAGAATCAACTGATCTTTCTAGTAGTAGAAGAGATAAAAAGGGCAAGTGGGAAAAAAGAGGGAAAAGGTGATGGGTTGTTTCCACCTGTTCTTTTAATGAGCCTGAAAGCAATAGAGTTTTTTTTTTTTTTTTTTTTGGCGTTTTGGCGCTTTTTTAAATAATAATAATATTGAATAGAGTTAACAGGTAATATGACGAGATTTATGCACAGCCTTTTTTATCCTGTGTGATCTAATACAGACAGAAAATCTGACAAAAACAAGAAGTCTGACAAAAACAAGGGTAAGCGGCTTTGGAAGAGCTGATGTGGTGGTAACAAGTTGTAGAGGCAGAGAGACTGGATTTGTTAGGAACATAACGACCTTTTCTGACTCAAAAAACAATGAAGATTTCTGGTGCCGGTGATTATGTTAGATCTACGGTTAGATAAAAATGAATTTTAGTTTTGTAAGATAGTATCAGATCTTGTATTTAATTTGATATCTTTCTGAACAGGAGTTAGATGTATTTAGAGGTAGAAATTGAACATCTTCTCGATTAATTGTAAGATGAGTGAGTTGGAGATACCAATTGGTTGCTACTTTTGACTGGAGCTGAACTAGCTATGCAGTCCAATGTATTGTATAGTATTTTATAGGGATGATGAAAATGCATACACCTTATCATATACTACTAATATACTACTAATTTACTAATTTACTCATGCTATGCATAGCCTGTGTAAATTAGTAAATTAGTAGTATATGATAAGGTGTATGCAGTTTCATCATTCCTAGGGTTGGCAACGGGTCAGATTTGGGCCGGATCTATATAGGTCTGGATCCGAGCCAATAGTTCAAAACATAGGCCTGAATCTGACCAAATTTTTCTTTGGGCATAGAAAATTAGGCCCGAGTCCGGACCAAATTTGGCCCGAAAATAGGTTCGGGTTCAGACCTGAGCTATTTATGCATGGTCTAATGTACAGCTTTTTCATAAAATAAAATTATATCAATAATAATATATTATTTTTTAAATAACAATAATAGTAATACTACAATTTTTTGAGTAATTCGCATCTAAATTGTCTATTTTCATTTAATTTTATATATAAGGCATAATTTCTCTATCTATAAATTTTAACACTCATTTCAACTTACCTTTATAAAATTTTTCTTTAAAAAAACTCATACATAAATAAACATGATGTATACATAAATATACACATGTATACATAAACACACATGCACATATAAAAATTTTATTCGGGTGCATCGGGCCCGAACCCGACCCAAATTTTTCTCAGTCCGAAATGAGAATTATTGGCCCAAGCCCGCTAATTATCGGGTTGGACTTAGGCGGACTCTGGTCGGGTTCGGACCTATTGCCACCCTCAACTATGCACGTCTTAATAAATAAATAAAAACTTTCGACGTAGTCTGTCTTTGAACCTGAGACCCACTTCATATTAATTTTATACGTATGATACACGTAAGTTGGTATGTTTAAGAAACCGACAATTCCAACTCTCCGATTATAATATTAGAGATCAGAGATTTATATAGATTAGTAAAGAAGCCACGGTCTTATAAAAGATTGTGGACCCTGTGGTCCTTCAAAAGATCACAATCTTGACTTTTACGAGATTTTGCAAGAAGTACAAGTTTCCAAAATATCAAATTATCTTGTTCATCATTTGATTTTATTTTACCTTTTTAATTATTATGTGAAATCATATATATACTCAAGTGATGTAGCACGAATTCAGTCCAAAACAATCATCTCTAATCTCTAATATTATAGTGAGAAAAGGCTTTAGTGTAATTTGTAAATCTACCAATATGTGCAACATTGGTAAGGTGTGATGTTTGAATCCTCCTTACGTCCGAATTTTTATTTTTATTTTCAAAATTTATTAAAAACGTATATCAAATGTATAAATTTATTAAAACGTGCATTCCACGTATAAATTACTTGTGGAGTATAATTTACAAGCCTATTTAGGATTCTGTAATATTATTATTTCGTTTTATTTGTAGGGTTGATTGACTTTTTGACCACTGATAATAGAGGATAATTGATGAGGTGGGATATTATGCACGTGCACTGGGTTGTGAAACTGGGATAGTAATAAGTGTGGATACTATTAATGATTGGGCAGGTACAACACTGACGAGAAAGAAATCTCGTGGTGATGAAGAGGAGTAGCCCTAACAACAGTGACGGAGGGAGGAAGCGAGTAGGGGGGACATTTGGGACCCCAAAAATTTTGTAAAACCCTCTAATATAGACCAAAATTTTTATTTGGTCCTCCCAGTTAAAAAAAATTTGGGACCCTCAAGTCTAATCCACCTCTTATTAAATACTCAAAATAGTGGTATGAGCTTTGGGCAAAAAATTAACAGTGATACTTATTATTTGATCTGTGTAATCATTGGATAAAATTTTGAATAAGAAACTAGTGTGTACACATTACAAGTATATTTATTCATTTGAGTCGTATCTCTTAGCCTCTAGTATTATAATAGCATAAATAATGTAGTATGATTATTGATTAGTGTTACTCTTACCAAATTTAGAGTACAACTGTACAAGTGCGAAAAAATACATGATACTAAAAATATAAATTCGAATATTTACTTTGATTATAATTTTATTTTGATCCAATTACTTTAATTCTTCAAAACAAAAGTAAAGTAAGATTTTCGGCAACAATTATGTCGATGCCGGGAGAGAAAAAAATTGGGACCTCCATTTTGATGTGTCTGGCTCCACCACTGCCTAATAAGGTGACGTCATAAGCCTATACGGGTGGTTATTGTATTTTGAGAGCCAGACTATTGTTAGGTGCTGGCATATGTGATTGTATTTATTTGCAGCTAGATGTAGACTAGATTTAGTTTGTTTTGTAATATTTCATACTCTTTATTTCATTAAATATTAATGAAACAGATGACTAAGATCACTTTTATTTAAAAAATAAGTGTGGAAATTTATTGGGTTCATTAATCATTACACTCTTAGAGCATCTGTAGTCGTTGTAGGTGAAAAAATGGATAAATGGATAAATGGAAATAAGAATCGAATTTTTGCTGCACTCGTTTAAAAGCTATTTTTTAGCAATCTATCGTAAAATAAGAAGTGACGGCACTTGAAGTGCCGTCGGAGAGGGAAAAAAAACACTTAATTTTATTGGACGGCACTCGAAGTGTCGTCCTATCGTAAAAAAAAAATAATAATAATAATACAAGGAGCGACGGCACATGAAGTGCCGTCGGAGCCAAAGGAAAAAAAATGAACTGGAGAAGGGATGGACGGCACATGAAGTGCCGTCCAAGAGGGAGGGAATTTATTGTGTTGGGTTTTTTAATTTGTTTTTTGGGCTTTTTAATTGCAAAAAAATCTTTTTTTTTCAACGGAAGTGCCGTCCGACGCGGCAAATTTTTTTTTTTGGGTTCGACGGCACTTCGAGTGCCGTCGCTCAAATATGGATAATTCTCAAATCGATTCTCATTTACAGCACACAACTGTAGCGATTTATCGATAAAATGGATATTTGGCAAACGAGTACAACACGTTCGTTTGCCAAATATCCATTTTATCGATATTTGGCAAACGGCTACATATGCTCTTAAATTGCAAAACTGCAATCATCACAGATACCATAACATAATGTTGGTATTTCTCAGTTTTGCACTAATTCATTAAACCTTTTCGTAAGTTTATGAACCTCCAACAATCCTTTTTCATAGATATAGCAGCTACACACCGTAATACACATGTAGAATGTACAATCGTAGTTACGGAAGAGATCTGATTCAAGCGGGATTACACAGTATATGTCTCATCTTCATATTTATACACACTTTTTTTCATTTAAAAAAATGATATAAATAAGATTTGAAAGCTCAATTCTTTTTTATTAACGAAAAGGTTGATGTTAGACCGTAACAAATTTGCAGTTATACTGAGATAGTAGTTGGGAGGTTAATCTACGTAAATTTTTAGGAAACATTTGATATGTGAGAATATGCAAGTAAATCTTCATATTTTTTCTTAAATTATCTTATTTAGTATGTGACAAATGTAGTTTTTAAAAAAAATGATGAATTCCAAGGAAATCAAAATTCATTGTTGAGAGGATTTACGTCCCCCCAAAACTAAGAGATTTGATGATTCCAATGAGATTTCCATAACAAGCAATAAAATAGCCAAAAAAACTAGAATTTAAAAAAATATTTCCTCCTAAAATCATGGAATTTGATGATTCTCATAAGATTTTCATAACAAACAATAAAATAACTAAAAAAACTAGAGTAAAAAAAGTACAATAATAAAGAATTCTCGGAAATACAATGTATCTATTTCTATTATAAAAGCCATAATAAATCTGTCCATAGCAAATCTGAACCATAGATCTTGTATTTCTAGATCAAATCTCAGCCATCTAAAATAAATATTTCCAAAGCAGAAGCAGATCTGAACTGTGTATCTTATATCTCTAGATCAAATCTCAGCCATCCAAAATACTTATATATATTTCTATAACAGAAATTACTAATATCCGTCTCTTCCATTTGTAAAATCTCTCGATCTCCCCCTAAAATCCCCGTATCTCCCAAAACCCTTACCCTAACCGCTCCTTACTTTTCTCTCCTGATCTCTCCCCAAAAATCGTAATCTCTCTCAATCTCTCAAAACACAAACCCTAACCCCAATTCCACCCCAATCTCGACGCCCCTCTCCAATCTGAAACCCCCAATCCCTCCAAACCCTAATTTGATAGAATAATTCTTAATCATAACCCCACTTCCACTCCTAATCCCGACGCCCCTCTCCAATCCAAAACCAGAAGGCTCTCCTGGGATTCATGATGCGGCTGTTGATGTTCTTAACAACATAGCTCAAGTTATCTTCTACCTTGCTTTTGTTACTGTAAGATTTCATCTTGGTTTTGTTTTTGGTGTATTTAGTTATTTTTTGGTGATGGGTTTCCTTAAAAAAAATGATCTTTTTTATTCTGTTAGTTTGATGTTGTATGATCTGGTGTTTTAGATCCTCTAATATTTTACTACGTTCAAGTTCAGATTAAATATTTCTTTGCCAGATGAAATTCAAATTCCCTTCGTACTTAAGTGTTGCGGCTTAGGAACCATTGATAAATTTATTATTATCCTGCATCTTATGTATAGTTTGACATGTTGGATACTCAAAGTCACCATTATTATTATACAGTTTTGTTTGGTTTTATATTGTTAGTAAGGAGAAATAACTTACAACGGCTTCAGATTGGAAGGGGTCGTCCCATAAAAACCATCAGCTTATGTAAGCCAGGATGACCTTCATTTTCTTGAGATGACAGTACAGGAAACTTTGGATTTTGGATTTCTAGGTAGTGGCTTATATTTGAATGATGAGTATCTGAGCCTGATCTCAATGAATTACTTGGTTTTGGGTACTGCATGTTGCTCCTAAGGCTTGCATTTTCCTAGAGTACATTTTTTCTATTGTAATAATTATGATGGCGGCATAAAATATATACTTATGTGAATAGGAGACTGCAGGAGTCGTAAAAATTATGGTGATACACCAATATTGTCCTGACTTTACATTTTTCATTCTTACTTTCATTTGCATGCTCTTGGAAGTGTAATAAAATAATAACAAAAAATGTTGTTTTTGTTGACAGACCTTACGTTCTAATATGCCTTTTGTAAATAATAATAAAGAATGTGATTCAGTGCGCCAATCATTCATTCTAATACGCCTTTTGTTTACACGAAGAATGTGATTTTTTTGATTGTGACGAGGTTGCAATCCGGTCTGCATTTTGTTTACATGACTTTGGGCTAAATTTCACTTGAGATGGATATATTTCCTAAAAGCAAGCTGCAAAAGCTTGAAGATTCCATTAAATTTATAAGTGGAAGCACACAACTTTATCAAAATGTGATAATAATAATAAAGCATAATAAAAAATAATATGAGGTAAATATTAGCGTACAGCAGAAAGTTTTCCCATATCTATACTTTGGAGTATATATCTCTCATTGACCTACTATGATATTCTTTTTTCCATTATACCTTTTGGTTTATGCCCCATACTATTAGAACTAATTGAATACTGCAGGTTATTGGAACAGGGGATGATCATGATTATGGATTAAATGATGCATGGAAGAAATTTAGTGGAGAAAATACAACTCAGAAGCTTCTTTTGGATTCTTTAGACGAAGGTTTGTAGCCTCTTAAGAGTTCTCTTGTTTTCATGTCTATTTGAAATATTACAACTTATTTGAAAAATACTATATACTCCATACTACACGAGTGACACAAGCTTGCATCAGACATGGCAATTTTATAAAACAGACAGTAAGGAGTGTATACTGGGTAATAAATTATTACAAACTATTGATAATCATATCAAACTTGAATGTTAGGGTTCCTTCTAAACTCAAATTTGACTACGGATAGATATTAAGAAGTGGAAAATCCATAGATTTTTTTTATTTTTTTAGTTTTTTTATTTTGCATATATGAAGCCTTGACGATCAATCAGTGCATTGTCGTAACCAAAGAAAAATTGATGAGACCTTGAAATATAGGAGAGGTTGCATAGGACAATCATGCGCAATAGAATAGACACAATCTGAACAAATGCTATACTACTTGTAAGTTTATTCTGGGCTAGCACGTTGTATACTACTTGCATAGAAGTTCTAATTCCATTGAATTTTTTCTGTTATAGACTCGGTTATTTTATTTCTTAGACAAGGCTCATTTCACTTTATAACATGATGTTATTATGTGACTTGAATTCTTTTGATGCATACAGTAGCTGTACTGATCTATACTTCTATGTAAGGGTTTTTTAAAAAATGAAATAGAATGATTTGACTCCTCAACTAGCAATAATAATATGACACAATGAGAACGGTTTGAAATAACTTGAAATATACCTTATGTGACACCTCCTTAAAAAATAATAGCGCAATATATGTGCTGAACAAGTACAATTATTTAAGTTGCATCCTAAAATTGATAGAAAAATAGTTAAATTGATAATTTATTTTTTGTAAAGATAATTAGAGTAACTCATAAATTTTATTTAATAAAAAATATTTAAATATTATTTGATACTAAAAAACAATGAAAACAAAAAATCTGATATACCGATCTGATCGTTACCGATCACGATCTGTGTATTTGGAAAAATCCTATCCGCTTCCGACCCTGAGTTTTAAAATCGTGTCGCCAACGATAAGCATCCATGACTCTTGACACACATTAGACACACAATGCACGGGTAGGTAAGAACATTTGACAATCTAGCGTATTATCATGTTATTATGATTAAATGATCCCAAACTCCATAAAAAACTTGAAATGCAATTGTTCTCGACCACCATTTTTCACTTTCTCTATCCTATCTTATAGAAATAAATTATGATTTCAACTTTTGGTAAGCTAATAGAAAGACAAACATATTACTGATCATAGAGAAAAACAGAGAAAGAATAGTGGTGACAGTAACAAATAAACTCCATATACAACAACAATATCAAGTAAATAAAGGGGATAGCAAACAACCGAGAATGTCAAAAAAGGAGTTCAGGAAGAATCCTATACATTTTGAAAGAGCAACTAATATTAAAAAATGCTAATTACTCAATAACTAAATAGTTAGGACACATTGGATATATAATTAGGAAAATTATGAGGTAGCATCAGTTAATTCAATCATCACGCAGGCCCATAGAGTCTAATTGCGTTCCATTGACAAATCTCCAAATCTCCTTAGAATTGCGCAAACAACAATTGACTACCTTAACAGCTTCATTCATATTCAAAACTCAGATATCTACAAGGATTTTCTTTAGTTACTTTAATTTATATGAAGTTGTTAAAGACAAGCCTATAGTGATTGTTGCATATATGATAAGATGACAGTTGTGATTGTTGCTAGCTTTTTCCTTGTACAGATGACAGTAAGTTCCTTTGTGTGACTTTCAAATTTTGTTTATGCAACTTATAAAATCACCAATCACTTTCTGTGAATCTGTCCAGAACGGACATATCTAGATAGTTGATCCATACAGTTCCTAATTCGTTTTCTATTATATTTCTTTTACCAAACCAAATTATTTTCTCTTCTATTCACGCTCGCTCCCTCCGAGTCCGACACCGTCTACCCATCGCATTCTAGCCTTGTAGACTCCCATGTCATAGTCACAAATTTATGACGAAGGTTATCTTCTTCTCTTGATTTAATAACACACTAGATTCCACCTTCAAGTGGGATGAAAAGGCAAAAATATTCCTGAGAATTGGATCTTCAGAAACTCCTCATCATCAAAATAGTCCAGCCTTTTCAGGTGTCTGCAATTAAGTTAAAGGGTTGTATTTTTATAAATTTAGTTTTTTCAGATATTATTGTTATGGTTTAATTTGTTCTAGGGTTATGATTAATTGAATTATGAGAAGTTTGTTGGCTTAATATCAGTATGTGTACAAGTCATACTGAAAGTGGCATATTCTTCGGTTCATGAGAGTTGTTTTTTTTAATTAAGATTTATAAGATAAAAGTATTACAAAGTTACCTTGAGTGGAGGTGGAAGAATGTGCATTGATAAAGCAAAGGCAAACAAGGAGACAACAGCAGGATATGCAAGGTAGGTAGGCAGCCTGCAACTATAGTGCTTGCAAAGGAAGAATGAATGCAGCACTACTAACAATTAGTATTACTGTTCCTATTAGATATTCAGTATGACAGACAGTTTCTAATGGAATACTACAAGAAATACTATCCTTTGTGAACCGAGCTTTTACTTGGGGTATATGCAGATTTTCTGTTGTCAAATTTTTATTTCCTATGCATTTTAGTTAGGACTTCTTTCTGACCTTTGTTAACATTGTTCCACAATAAGGGACTTGCATAATCTCTTCATGGTCAGATGAGTTTATCAAGAATATCTTATATGATTATATCAATAGACTATCATTCTAAGAAAATCTTTTAGAAGAAATTTCTAAGATCACGTTGAATAGCTCAAACTATATATTTGTAAAAGTAATTCTTTTTTAATGTGTCATTATTTATAGAAGTGCTTCCCCTTATTTGCAGAAGATGTAAAGACACAGAATGGATCAGATTTAATTATAACGTCGAAGATTGGAATTTCTAGGAGATGGACTATACAGATTATAGTACGGTGAGTAACCCTGATATGCTGTAGAAGCCATATACAAACAGCTGTAATATTACGTCTACAATTATTTCTTAAATTTTGTTGATTATGCAAACCATTTTTAAAATTTATATCGTGAATAAACTAAAATATCAAATGTCGTGTCCAGTTCATGTGCCCAACATAACACTTGAAAAAGTGTGTTTCCTTGATGAATCCCAACTAAGATGTGTTTGAAACTTTCATTGGATTCATCTCATGAGATCAAGTACCTGAACTCTATTACAAATCTATTGAACCCTTTAGCACACAAGAAATTTCCAAGAATTTTTCAAATTTTCAATTTTTTCTTTGGAGTATACAGACAGGGGTTAAGTAACGGGGAAACAAAATCTTCTGGCCATCAAACTCTTCACTAAAGAGAGGAGTTTATTTATGTATGTAACAAAAGATTAATTGTGATTTTGTGAGAACCCTTGGAGGCTCCAATCGTTAATGAATGTCTTATAGCAAACATGTAACATTTTCTACTCATTGTACTCATGACTTTTATAAATTTCTCATATTTGCTTATATATTTTGCTGAAAGAAAGCTACTCCATAGTCGCTTCAGGTAGTTACCTTTTTCATTCGGTAACACTTCTTTATAAATAAGCTCTCTATAGAGTTTTTTTTTTGTATAAATATTTTGAAGTGCTTAAAAATAGTATTAGCCAACACATTTGCGTTCCTTAGACAATGCACAAAGCTAAATGATCTCAACAAGGCCTGTAATGTCCCGCCCCAATACTCAGACAATTTATTATTTTATTTATTATTTATAGTACAACTGCCTACCACAGGCTGTCTCTCAAAAAGTGATTAACCAATTGGGTGACTCTTGATCATAGACAATTATTTTTATATTTAATTAATCTTGCAATTCCCAATATGGGATCAATTTAATCAATCCCGCTCTCTCCCCCTCACTGCGCTACGTCAGGCCAGAAGAGCGCCCCCTCCCTGGGCGGGCCCCATCACCCACGTCAGCACCACAACAGATACAGCGCATGCTGTCTTCTCTTTCCTGCACCTGGGGGCCTCACAATGCCACGTCGCTAGAGCACAACAGCTCTCTGCTGCCTGTCTCTCTCCTGGGCCCCACCGAGCAGATTTTAACTCCACACAACCCCTCCTATAAAAATTCTATAGGACACACTCCAATTTCATTTATTTACTAGGTATGCCCGTGGTAGGCACGTATTCGGAAGTATATAAATTTATTTGGAGTTATTTAGTTGTGTGAACTGCATATAGATTTATGCATTATACATGCTAAGATCAAAAGTCATTCATTATACCTCTTTAACAATTATTTGTTAAATTGTTTCAGTTTTTAGTTATTTCATCTTTTACATAAGGCGAACTATATGTGTGCATTGAATAAATCTAGAGTAATATGTACACTGTCATGGACATCAGATATGACTTGATGCAGATATGACGTGATGTAGATAAATTATTATACATAAAAATGAAACATTTCCATGAGAACAAATTCTTTCTGAAATAACTTTTTCTCGCATCCAAATTACTTGTACTGATAAGAAGAAACATCAGTGTGATAGTGTGGCATGGGATTGTAAATGAAAGAGATAACTGGTTTAGGACATGCACATATATGATGACACCAATTATTTCAAACATGTGATGTAGATTTGAGTCCTCAAGATTCCACACTATTATCTGATGTCATTGAAATTGGGCCATTACCGAGCTTTACAGATGATCACCAACGACTATATGCATTCTACATCTTGACCAGTCATGGTTTGCGGTTTGAATGCTCCAGTCTTTCCAAAGTACGGATACATGCGTAGTACAGGTACATGCGTATTCTGTGATTTTAGTTGTTGTAGCTGTAATATGCAAGTCAAGTCGTTGTTAAAATTAGCTTCATACAGTTATACCTACCTGTTTATGAGTTATTGGTGTCATACATCCAGAAGTAATTAGAATACATTTACTTAGTGTAGTTCCGGCTTAGTTGGCCAGGGAATGAGATGGTTACTGGCGAGGAGTCAATTAATCCCTTCCTTTTGAATTCTAACTATTTTTTTCTATTTTTCTTTTATAGCAGTTTTGGATTGTTAATGTTCTCTCTTTTTTAGGTGGAATCTTGGTTGACACTGTTACAAATTGACTGCAAAATTGATCAGGATTTGGCTCTCAACGACTCCAGCCGTAGGTGATAGATTCTCAGTGTGCATTGTACATAGATTAGTGCCGTATTAAATTAGCGAGAGTTTGAATGTGTAAGTATAAACGTTATAACAATATAGTGTTTTGTGTATAAAACATTTGCAATAGTATTTCTCTCTGTATGTAAATTCCAACTCTGTCATGTACCTCTCCTCTCCATCAATAGATTAACCTTCTCTGTTTAGGTGGTTGTTAGATTCATTGTTTTCCTTTTCGTTTTCGGTTTAATTTCTTCTTTTGTCATATTACATTTATGTGAGAAGTTGCTCTTCCTCCTTAATCATAACCATCCAAGAGTTCTCGTGCAGTTGTACATTTTAACGGTGAAAAAAAGATTTGAGGTATCTGGCGTCTGCCCGATTGGCCCATTTTCTTACACCCAACAAAATGTAAATATTTTTGACCCAACCCATGGCCTTTCGGTGGATGGATAATTGGGTTAGTCCGGGTTTGGTTGGGTCAAGGTCCATCTACGGCACGTCATCGCGAAAAATGATTAATTAATTAAGTTGTTTAGTAAAAATTTCGACAGTCTCATCTAAAATTTCACAGGCAATTAATATTAATCTTTCCCTAAAATTTTCATATTATCCAAGATACAAAATAAAAACCAAGATTTTGTTTGAAAACGCAATAAATTTTTAGAAATTGTGGTAAACATTTCGACAGAATCTCTCCTTAAATATTAGCCATTTTACATTAATTCTTTACGAAATTCTGCTAACAATTAAAAAATTAACATCACAGGCAATCAATATGAATTCTCCCCATGTCAATCCAAGCAACATCATACAGGCATCATATATTTAGGCCTCTAAGGGGAAAAAATCTTCATATGACTAAAGATACAAAATAAAAACCAAGATTTTGTTTGAAAACGTAATAGATTTTAGGAATTTTAGTAAAAATTTCGATAGAATTTTCCGTAAAATATTAGCCCTTTTACAGCAATTCCTTATGAAATTCTGCTAACAATTATAAATATAACATCACAGGCAGTTAATATCAATCATCCCCAGGCCAAACCAAGCAACATCACACATGCATCATATATATAAGGCTCGGGGGGGGGGGGGGGGGGGGGGAATCATAATATGATGCAAGATACAAAATAAAAACCAATATATATATATATATATATCTTGAAATTACAGGGTGTTATAATGCCTTCATCATTTTATTATTCGAGATAAACTAAGTTGTTGAAGTGTTTTTGAACTACAAAATTAAATTAGAATTTGTCTATATTTCTCAGTTTTTTTTGTTAATGAATATTAATAGGAAATACACATATTATAACAACCACATTCTATTTTGAAAATTAGTAGCTTGTCTTGATTTTAGTTGAATAATGCATCTGGGAATTAGATGAGTGTGCAAATTTTTTCTGAAGCATGTTTTGTTTTTTATCACTAATACCATGGAAATTTACTCAAAAAGGTATAATTTGCCCTCCTTTTGGAGTAACAGGGGTTCCTTATCAAATTTTGAACCACCACTATCTCGATGCATTAGCTCTTGGAGGAACCACTGTGCCAAATTGGAATTTAAATCATTTTTCTTGTGAGCCATGGCTCCGATAGAATTTGCTGAAGATAGGCTCAGTCAGACCTGATCTCTCGATTTTTTTGTAGAACATTCTTCATTCGGTGTAAGCAACGTAAATAAAAGTGTTTAGAAATTGTAGCAAATTAAATATTCAGGCATATTAAGAGAGAATACTCTGTGTATAACATAGTTCCATTTGTTTTTTTCTTTTTCCTCAGGTTATTATGAATGTTACTCCTTTTTCTCTTGAAGATATGCAAGCATTTACTGGAAATTATTTTAACTACTAAATTGCCCATCTTTTATGTATATAATTTGTATTATTGAGGCACATAATGATATATAGTTTAATAATAAAACTAAAAAAGAAATGCCCGAAAGCTTAAGAATTGAATCTGCATGAGAAGATAGTATAGTGTCAATATGCGTTGCAACAATCTCCCACATATCACAAGTCTTTCACGTTGTTTTGTTTCATAAGAAGTGGATATACTATCTAATTAAAATAGACAAATGCATCTAAACTTTTTCAGTCTTGCAGTATATGGATGAATTGGCTTTTTAACCTAATTGTCTCTTTTCTTCTTCTATGGAACATGCTACATATATTTATTAAGGATTTCGTTGAATGCTATTGAGGAGGCTATCTTATGCCTTTTGGTCCAAAGCCAGCTTCTTTTAAGATTCTGTTGACATATACCCTACATTCTTGCAAGTTTATAAAGAGAATACTGAGATAGTGAAGTAATGTTTGAATTTCAGTTGAGTAATAAGGAACAATGTGGAAATGAGTGGTATTGATCTCTCCTAAAAGCCATTCATGAAGAAAAGAAAATAAAAGAAAGAAGATAGCATAGAAATGACCGACCATATATAGGTGATTGCTGTATGCATTGTTCTTATTGCTTCATTATAATATATTATTATGATTAATAGTTCATCCACTAATTAAATTTTGTGAAAGTTAAGAACATTTGAACTGCAAAGTTATGTCGTAATATCAATTCATATATGCAATTGGTTTTAGTTTAAAACAATCTTAGAAATTTGATTATACATTGTGATCTTTATCTAATTTCGACAAGTTTTTTTCTTCTTTTTTATGTTTACAAAATTTTTCTTTTCCCTTAATACTTACGAAATTTCATCTTTTCACTGACCTTTTAAGTGAATTTTTTAGAACTTTGCAGGTGACCAATTGTCCCTTGGGGCTTGAGTATAACTAGGTTGCGTTGCCTTGGGCAAGAAACTGATCATATATAAAACTTGAGTAATAGTACTGCATCTTCCCTTTCTTTGAATAAGAAATCCTCGACAACCCTTAAAAGGAGAGCAACACTATTCTTATATGATACAAGTATAGTTTTGAAATTAATGCAGACTAGACAAGCTGAATCCTTACTTTAACAAGGTAGAAGATAATACAGTCACATGAAAAAGATATGACATAAACTAAACTTTACATGACTATTCAACTGCCAAAGTGCTAGATGACCCAGTTGAAAAATAGAACATTCCTTTTTATATTGCTGCCAGAATGTAAGTCTATCAGATAACGAATGCTCTTATTATCATATTTGTAAATACAAATTATTATATTACATGTTACCTCATTCTATTTTGCTTATGTAGTTAATTGTCTCCAAAATATATAATTAAAATATTAAATTAGCATAAAGAGTTACTAAAATACAATAGTAGATTAGATATGTGAACGAAACTACGTGCACTTGGTGCACGGCCAATTCCAACTAGTTATACCAAACGCGATAATGCAACATTTTCATGAATCTTCATTCTGACCATCACATCTCGGAGAATCATTTCATTTCTGAGAATCTTCCAATCCTTATACTAAACGCCTTTTAGTTCAAAGAATCTCTAAAAGAAAACGAGGGACCGGGCATCTAAGTATAGATCCGAAATTGCAAGTAGAACTGCCACATTTACCCGATACCCGGACCCGACCCGAATCCGACCCGGACCTGACATTGGACCGGAACCGACCCGATCTATACAGGTCCGGATCATAAAATAAGACCCGAAGCACTTTCGGGTCCGGATCCGGGCTCTAGGTCCGCTCAAAATAGAGCCGACCCGGACCCGGATCCGTTAAAAAATACCCCCAAAAAATATGGAATTTGAATAATAGGGTTATAGGATATACATGTAAATAGTAATCGTTGAAAATAGATCCGCCGTCCTCAGTACCCTATCGAACTCTTTCCCTTCTTTAAAGTTGTAGATCTCACCTTCCCCTTCACACCCATCTCCCTGTTTCCCCTCCTTCGTGTTCCGTTTGTTTTCGCCCCTCCTGAGTGGTGGCCTCTCTGTCGCTTGTCGCCGGAGTCCTTCTCAGCCTCCTGCGTCACTTTCACCCGTCTCCCTCGCCCCTGGTTTCTCTCAGGCTGCAGCTCCTCTTCTGATCCTTCTCGCAGCGGAATCGTCAGGCAGCAACTTAGGAGTTCACCTCCCTTTCTTCGGGATTCCTCTCCGTTCCTCCTCCCTCTCTAGCCGTGCACCGCATACTCCATCTTTCGCTGTTTACTGTGTGCGAATACCCTGGTGAGCGTCGTCTCCATCCCCTTCTTCCGTGCCTACTCCAAGTTATCACTATAAGTATCCCTATTGTTCTCTTAGTTCTGGTGGAGCTTTTTCTATTTATTGGGTATCGGTGTTATTCATTTGTTTCTGCAAAGTCGGTGTTCGATTACTACTTTCTGTTTTCTCTATTTTAGCTATTTCTTCCATTTCTACTGTGTGCGGTAGCGATTTTCTTGGGAGGAACTTCCACTAGTTGATATACTGGACTCTATTGTTTTTGTACTGCTCTGGTAATACACGGGTTGGTATTGCCCTGGTTATCTTCCCTTTCCCCTGTAGCTCAACTCTCCCTGAGCATCAGTTAACCCAACTTCTGTTGATTTAGTGATTCTTCTTTTTCCCAATTTTTTCTCCCATCCCTTCTCTCTCTAATTTGTGGGTGTTGTTGCAACACTTTGTATTGCTCTGGATGGTTTCTTTGGTTGTGGTGTGTTGGTGATTTTGGAACTATACTGGGGCTGGTACTATTGTCCATTGCCTTATACTTTGTTGGTGGTTGAATTAAGGTATTCTTGTGCTGTTTTCTGTCATGGATCTCTCCGACCCTGTCGCTAGTCCTAACAGTCTAGTGACGGCTCGGGTATCAAAGAGCGATTTAGCTTCTCCTCTCATGGCTAATACCTATCATTCTCTGTGCTCGCCTAGCTCCACCATTTCACCTACTCCTGGTAGGGCCGACCCTCTTCTGGCCTGTTTCAGGTGCCTTCTTTCAGGGCATTTTAAACGTGAGTGTGTGAATAAAATGAAGTGCCTCTTCTGTGATAAGTTCGATCACTCTCGCAATCGTTGCTTTTTCCTCCAAGCTCTCCTTGGATTTCCCAGAGGCCTTCCAATTCCGGCCAAACTCCTCTCATTTCTTAACTACCCTTTCTTGAAGCGCAGGCTTCATGTTGGCGACGCTAAGAAGTTTAGCCTTCAGTCTGGTAAGGATTTAGACTCCTCGGTGGTTGTTTCAAGTCCAGCTAGGTACCCCACTTCCCCTTCTACAGTGATTTGTGATTCGATGGCAACTCTTCAGCTGCCTGATATTTCTAACCACTTTAAGCATCGTAAGGTCTATACGAAACTTATCTCCTACCCACGATTGGGTGTTCTCAAGGCTCGTCCACTTACTTCTTTAGTGGCATCTTCGTTAAGTTTGGATTTGAGTAAAAATGAAGGTTTGTTTCATTCCTTTGTCTCTTGCCACTCTCGGCTCCGCAGTGCGATGGGGCTCGCCCTGCATCGCAGCTCTTCGATCCCTCAGGTGCCAACTGCCAATGCTATTGTTGATTGTAAGGCACCTTCTTTAGTGTATTAGTTTCCGTGTTCTATGTTGATCTCAGCGCCCAATCATCCTACGTTCTCCCTACAGTTACCGGGATGCATCTTTTCGATGTATCAAGTTTTAGGTTTTCAATCTTGGATACATCATCTCCTCATGGGGGTGAGGCATCTCCTGCACTCTTTTCCTCTCAGTTTTCTCTTGCCCTCTTCTTGCATCATCAAAAAGGAAGCTTACTTGCCTGAACCGGCTGCAATTTCGTCCCCTTTGGTGAAGGTCGTCCTTCCCCCCATTAAGCGGAAATACAACAAGAAAGTCTTCAATAATGTTAAGATACGCGTGAGTGCTCGTCTTCTTGCTAGGAATGCAGCTTCCGTATCGTCTCTCCAGCTTGTGCACAGTTGAGTTTTCGTCCTCAACGCCTTCATCAGAGTAGGCAGTCAGGCTTATCCTTGTTGTGCTTCTTGAGTGCTCTTGGGTTGCTGAGCGGATTTGGGGCTCCGTTTTCCTTACTGTCAGCTACTTTGCAGAGTGTTTCGTTTTCTGGACGTTTTCCCCCTTTATTCTAATCAGGTGGTGGTTGGGGCCTCCGCGTGGGTTTAGCTGGCCTTCCGTTACAGGGCTCCGCCCTCATGGCTTTGACTCTCTATTTTCACCCAGTTTATCGAGTTGTCAGAGCTTAGGGCTCTCCCTTCTTGCTGGTGTCTGTCTACTGTTGCTATGCGATTGTGTCTCTTTGCGGATACTTACTCTTCTTTTGGGTGAGGCAGGATGCTCCTTTTGCTGCTTTATTTCCGGACCTATGGCGCTGTCTCCCGATTCGGTGTAGTTCTTCTATTGTATCGCAGAATCTTCATTTGCGTGTTTTCTAGGCCATTTTTGTATTTCCTTGTTGTATTCTTCTTTCTGTTTTACAGCTTGTAAAACCTATTTAGCTTGTTTTGTAACTATATTGTTTTTATTGATTAATATATTTGTTGATGGCTGGAGCCTTTTGGCTCTATCCGATATATCAAAAAAAAAAATAGATGTGTAAATATAATATTTATTCATGTACTTTAGAGTAAAAATTGTTGGAACCATAGGATATTGGGTGTAAAAATACTTAAGTGCAAATATTTATTCACCAGTAACCATTACCGGATCCAACGGTTAGATTTTTTTAAATAGGACACAGACCCAATTTTCGTAAATACGGATCCAGATCCAATTTTTAGACACGTAAAGTACTGAATCCGGATCCGGATATTGGAAAACCTGACCCAATAGAACTCGATAGCAGCTCTAATTGCTAGTAATGTCCCAAAAATTATTGAATGATCAGATCGGATCTCGTTATGAGTATGTCTCAGTCGAAGTTAATGTGACAGCTGTCATCAGGGCCTACACGCTCAGAAGAATGTTTTGATAGCGGTATTTAAAAAAAAAATTTAAAAAGTCAAAAAAATATATTGAAAAAAATAGGAGTATTATTTTCCTTTTTTCTTATATTTGAGGATGAGTTGAGAGTAGAAAGCTTAAGGAAGGGTGCAAATTGAGCGAGATTAGATTCCTGATTTGAGCCCATCAAACTTATAAATCTAATTGAAAATGATGTTAGCCGGAACGGTAAACCTAACAGGTTGCTGGTTTGTTTTATGCATGATACTTAGGACAAGTCATTTGATTATAAGAAGAAAATGATATAAATCATTTGATCAAAGTTTGAATGGAAAATTCTAGTGAAAGATTTCATATTATCTGCAAAAACAGAAGAAAAAAAAAACTATTCGTTAATTTATATATACTTTGGAAATTTGTGATTGAGGTAGAACACTTCTGCGTTAATTTAGACTAGTATCATACACGTGCACACGTGCACGTGGAAAAAATTGAAGGGATAATACACGTGCACACGTGCACGGGAAAAAATTGAAGGGATAATGAAAAGGGTAAAAAGAAAATAATTTCCAAACTGATCCACTGTAAAACATATTTACCAAACTGGTCCACTTTCGAAAATATTTACCAAAATTAGTCCATAACTGGTCCACTTTCGAAAATATTTGGGTTGAGGACAAATTACACTAAGGTGTTCTCCCATTATAGTAGTAGAGATATACTTAATTTAGAAGTTGGTGATTGAGGTAGAACAATTCTGCGTTAATGCTATGAATTTTTTTTAAGGTGAATGCCCACAAGACACATTATTAGCTTGCACTAAAAGGTGTTTTTTTATATATGAAAGATGACGCAGTCATCACTTCATTAATGATAATTAACGAAACAGAAAATAATAGTATAAGTACGGCCCATAGGCAACAATATACCAAAACAAAGAATAACTCCTCTAATCTAAAATCAAACAGAAAATACTAGTACAACTACATATATGTGAAACTCCAATGCCACCGTAAACGTAAACGACTGCCTCTGCTAAGGACCTAGTCCTCCTATTCCTCCAATCGTAGTCTCTTCCTGGAGCCCAAATGCCCTCTCCATTCATGAATGAGGAAGTAAGTTTTATGCATCATAGCTGAAAATCTAGTATTCATATTGCGGAAACAAAGATCATTTCGGTCTAGCCACAGGTTCCAAATTGTAGCCGCTATAGTTGTGTCCCAATCTACCCTATCCTCAATTTCGACCCTATTATACCTTATATTACCCCACACCTCCGAGGTAGACCTGGGACACCCTAATACCCTGAATCTAAGACCCCTAACTTCCCACGCTAGTCTTGCTCTTGAACTGTTGAAGGGAATATGATTTGTGTTCTCTTCCTGTAGATAACATCTAGTGTATCTACAGGAATGTTCCTTTTTATGACGTTGACTTTGACACAATGATGTCGTACTAACAGGTGTTGGTGTAAGTGGGATTCGAACACACAATTTTTTTTCTCTTTTTTCCTAACAAGCACATTTACTCTCTTTATTTTATATATATATATATATATTATATATATATATATATATATTAAAAAAAATTTATTAATTTTTTTTTATTGTTGGAAATATCTTGCTCACTCGTTAAAAAGCCGAGTTCAATAACCTAGCTAGCTATGGCGCTTAAGTTAGGTCGGCCACTGGAGCAAAGGCCCAACCTCAGTGAGTGCCATTTAGAAAGCTTCTTGGTCCAGGCTAAGGCCCGATATTTAAAAACTCATATGCTGAGGCGAACACTTTTCTAGGTGCAAGCAAAGCCCAAATAATAAAGAACCCATAACCTAGGCCTGACTGGATTATCTGCGCTCTCTCATTTCGATTAAAAAAACAAACAGAAAAATCATACGTACAAGCTATCTCCATTAACCCCTTACTAGTAATTCACACGTGCAAGCAGTCTTAATAAACATAGTTTTTTAAAAGAAAAAATTCAGATGTTTGTCTGAATTTGTGCCTAAGATAAATTGTTAATAGATATACAAATGACACTAAGGCCTACTCCCATTATAATATTAGAGATTAGAGATTAGAGATAGAGAATAGAGATTTACACAGTGTGAGACACGTCTTAATAAATATAGTTTGTTTTACAGTGAAAATTTAAAAGTAGTGAAGAGTTTGATCTTAAGACCTCATTTATAATAGTTATGCACATGCGTTGCACGCATTGATAGATTGACAAATGACACTAAAGCCTTCTCCCATTATAATAATAGAAATCAGAGATTATGTTATTTTTATTATATTATTGTTGTTGCCGTCGTTGTTGTAGTAAAAAAATAATATAATTCTTTTTACTCCTTAATGATGATGCGAGAGAAGTAGCTAAAATTCATGAATAGCTTGTTTGTAGTTTTCTTTATTTTACTATTAACAAAAAGGAAAAGCATAATACAATGTTACTCAGATAGATGTGGGTGAAAAAAAATCATATATAATTGATATGGGTCAGAAATAGCATGGCCCATCCTGGACCACTAGATTTCCTCAGAGATACGCGCACCATCTGATCCTTCTGATCTGCCACGTCAGCACCGGAAAACCGCCCGGAGCTCTGCCCCGTCAGCCCGGAAACCGCTCTGGCGTCTGCCACGTCAGCCCTATACCGCTCGGCTTTTCCACCGCTTCCGCCATGCGGGTAACCGGGTCCGGCCCAGCCCCAAACGGGTCTGGACCCGATTGGCTTCCTCTATAAATACCAGACCCTCCCCCCTGTTTACAGGTAATCAATTTTTTCTCCACAAAACCCTATTTACTGTTGCTATATCTTAAGTGACTGACTAGATCGTCGGAGGGTCTGCCACCGGAACCAACCCCGGTGTTTCTAGACCGTCTGCAGGTACACAAGACCTCGGATCCGAGCCCTCTGATCCGAGCCCAGCATCCACCTCACTCCAAGCCTGTCCCAGGTACCGCTCGGCCAGCCGAGGGTCATCTGACCAGCAGCTTTCTCCTTCAAAAACAAATCGAGTAAGAACTCACACCTGGTGCATCCACACGTCTCCCAGAAACAAACCGCATCAGGTTGGCGCCGTCTATGGGAAAGCTACTTCAGAAGCCGACTCGAGTCCGACCGCCAAGGTACCTCGACAACCGAACTCACATGGCCTCCAGAGGCAAGGGGGCCGCATCCTCCGTCAACCGACGGGACACACCCCCACCAAATACCAATGCCGGGCCACACGCATCAAAGCACCGGGCTTCTCACCAGGGATCCCAGCGGAGCGCCACCCGTACAGTCCAGCCCGACCTACGAAGGGTAATCACCGACCGGCAAGCTAGTCACAGTGGGGGGAGGGCCGCTTCCAACTCGGCCCCGAACCATCCTAGACCACCGTCGGAAGAACGGAGGCCAGCACTCAGCCGAGTCGGAAGACAACCTCCGGTCCGACCGGTCCGGGCCGAGGGAGCTCCTGTCACTCAACAGGAGTTCCAGGACTTCCGAAGAGAAATTCTTGGGGCTCTCCGACGGGACCCCAGAGAAGAAGCCCGACATTCCCAAACTGTGTCGGGCGCCGAGGCAAGTGCGTCCCGTCCCTTAACGAATTCGACTGAGGAAGAAGGCGAACTCCTAAGGCGCCTCCAAGAGATGGAAAATCGTCTCGACCACATAGGCGACGGCGACCAAGGAGCGGCCCAGGGGTACAGACCTGTCCGACCCCCTTTCTCCGCCCTCATTCTTCAAGCGGAAATACCTCGGAATTTCCGACCACCTCAGTTCGAAACATACGACGGCGAGGGAGATCCTGCTGATCACATGGAGGGTTTCAAAACCCTCATGATGATTCACAGCGCTTCGGATCCCCTGCTATGTCGAGCCTTCCCTGCCACCCTCCGGGGTCCGGCTCGCGAATGGTTTTCCAAGCTGACGCCCGGTTCCATCTACTCATTCGACCAGTTGGAAGGCAATTTCCTCGCCCACTTTGTCACCAGCCGGAAGGCCGAGAAGACCAGTGCTTCCCTACTTGGACTCAGGCAGAATGAGGGAGAATCATTCCGGGCGTTCGTCCGGAGGTTCACAGCAGAGGCAAGGTCGGTCTCCTCTCTCGATCCGGGCATCGCCTCCGCAGCATTTCGGCACAACGTCTGTCATGGGCAGCTGAAAGCCTCTCTGGCGAAGAAGCCTCCCATCGATTTTCCCGACCTCCTCAACAGGGTTGAAAAATACATCAGGGCGGAGGAGGCCCTAAATATAGATGAGTCCAGAGAAGCACTCGGAAAAGGGAAGCGGAAGGCCGAGGAAGTCGGGCCTTCTAAAAAGGCTCCGAAGGACGGGGGCACCATGAAGAAGGTACCACCGGTCCCTCGCTTCGAAAGGTATACCCCACTCACACAAAATGTGTCCTCCATACTCCTGGCAATCGAGGACAGGGATCTCGTTCAGTATCCCCCTCGACCGTCCAACAACACTAGCAAGAAAAGGGATCAACGGTTCTACTGCCGCTTCCACCGGGACAACGGGCACGACACAGATCACTGCCGTGCCCTGAAAGATGAAATCGAGGCCCTCATTCAGCGAGGGTACCTCCGAGAGTATAAGCGGGACGATGCTCGGGGGCAAAGAGACACGAGGAACAGGAGAACCCCACCTCCTCCTCGAGCTCCCCGGCAGCTCCCCGAGCAGGAGCAGGAGCTCGAAGAACCGGATGGCCAGGCCATATTGCACTGTGTTCACGGGGGGCCCATGGGGGGGGAGTCCAACACTTCCCAGAAGGCGTTCATCCGGGATGTCAACGCCGTCCAAGGGCCTCTCCCCCCTCAAATTCAACAACTCCCCGTCTCCTTCTCGGGTGATGACCTGGAGGGGGTGCGGCTCCCACATTGCGACGCCCTCGTGATCAATCTCAGCATGGCAAATTTTGATGCTCGGCGGATCCTTGTGGACAACGGGAGCTCGATCAACATTCTGTTCCTCGATGCCTTCGAGAACCTAAAGCTGCCCCGTAGCAAGCTCAAGCCAGCGGGATACACCCTGCACGGATTTTCCGGAGTTCCGGTGACGATCGAGGGAATCGTCACTCTGGATGTCACGGCTGGCACGGCCCCGAACCGTAGAACCGAGTCCATGGACTTCATGGTTGTCAACGTCAAGGCAGCCTACAACGCCATACTCGGTCGTTCGGGCCGCTGCTCTCTCCAGGCTGTCCCCTCGGCCTACCACCAGAAGATGAAGTTCCCTACCAGTACCGGGGTAGGAGTGGTCCGAGGAAACCAGGAAGCCGCTCGCTCTTGTTACATGACCGCAATAGGAAGCGGAGTGTTTCCCCTCGACGCCGTGGAGATGCAGCCCCAAAGGACCCAGCCAGAGCCAAAGTCGGCAGACGAACTGGAGGATGTCTCCTTCGAGACAGGGGATTCATCGAAACAATTTCGAGTGAGTCGCTCCCTCGCACCCCGCCTTAAATCCGACCTCATCACCTGCATTCGGCACAATGTCGATCTGTTCGCCTGGAAGCCATCTGACATGCCCGGTATTTCCGAGGAGCTCATTATGCATAAACTCAGCGTGATCCCCGGCTCGAAACCGGTGGTCCAAAAGCGACGTAAGTTCGCGCCAGAGCGACAACAGGCAGTTAATGCAGAAGTCGACAAGCTCCTGGCCGCGCGCTTCATTCAAGAGGTCGGCTACCCCGAGTGGCTGGCGAACGTCGTCATGGTCAAGAAGGCGAGCGGGAGCTGGAGGATCTGCATAGATTTCACGGATCTCAACAAAGCGTGCCCGAAAGATCCATTCCCCCTCCCCAGAATCGATGCTCTTGTCGATGCAACATCGGGTCACGAGCTCCTGTCCTTTATGGATGCGTTTTCAGGCTACAATCAGATCTGCATGTTCCCCCCCGACATCGCCAAGACGTCCTTCGTCACAGACCAGGGGCTCTACTGCTACAGGGTCATGCCCTTCGGGCTGAAGAACGCCGGCGCCATGTATCAGAGGCTCGTCAGTCGGGTCTTCAAGGAGCAAATTGGGCGCAATATAGAAGTATATGTGGATGACACACTCGTCAAGAGCCGGCGGGGGGAGGATCACGTAGCCGATCTGGAGGAGGCCTTTGGGGTACTTCGGACCCATAATATGAGACTTAATCCGAACAAATGCGCCTTCGGCGTCTCCGCAGGAAAGTTTCTTGGGTTCATTATCAGCCAAAGGGGAATCGAAGCGAACCCCGAAAAGATCCAAGCAATCCTAGACATGGCTCCTCCCAGGAACATCAAAGAAGTCCAACGACTGACGGGGAGACTGGCGGCCATCGGCCGTTTCCTCTCCAAGTCCGGAGAGAAGTCTCTTCCCTTCTTCAAAGCCCTGCGCGGCACCGATGGGTTCGAACGGGGAGTCCAACAGCAAGAGGCCTTTGCCCAGTTAAAGGAATACCTCGCGAACCCTCCCCTTCTCAGCAAGCCCGAACCAGGGGAGCCACTCTGGCTTTACCTATCAGCCTCGGAGAAGGTGCTCAGCGCCGTCCTCGTTCGGGAGGAAGAGGGATCACAGAAGCCTGTATACTATGTCAGCAAGGTCCTACTCGATGCCGAGACCAGGTATTCTCGGATGGAGAAGGTAGCGTACGCCCTGGTCATGGCCTCACGAAAGCTCCGCCTATATTTTCAATCTCATTCTGTCCAGGTACTGACGGACCAACCCCTGAAGGCCGTACTCTACAAACCAGAAAGCTCGGGTCGACTCGTGAAATGGTCGATTGAGCTCAGCCAGTATGACATTGGCTATCAGCCCAGAACAGCCATCAAGGGGCAGGCGCTCGCGGAGTTCATTACGGAGTGCACCATCTCCGAGCACCCTACAAGCAAGGAAAGCGACCAGACGTGGGAAATTTACGTCGATGGTTCCTCCTGCGAGGCAGGCAGCGGAGCGGGCATCATCCTGCGAGGCCCGGATGGTTTTCTTCTACAATACTGCCTCCGCCTCAACTTCCCGGCCTCCAACAACGAGGCCGAGTACGAGGCAATGATCGCTGGTCTCACTCTCGCTCATCAGGCCGGTGCCAAGCAGATCAGGGCTTTTAGCGACTCTCAACTCGTGGTCAACCAGATTACCGGGGAGTACGAGGCCCGTGACAATCGCATGGTTCGTTACCGAGCTGTCGTTCAACGCCTACTAACGTCCTTCGACGAGTCGGTTGTTTTGAGGATCCCCCGGGAACAGAATGTCCATGCTGACGCTTTGTCAAAATTGGCTTCCTCTTCCTTCGAAGGTCTCGACCGCACGGTCCTGATCGAGGTCATGCTAAAACCTAGCATCGACATCCCGGAGGTCCTGTGCAATGAAGATGAAGCTCCCCCCGAAGACTGGACCACACTAATTAGGCGATTTCTCGTCAAGGGAGAGCTCCCCGAAGACCGAGCCGAAGCGAGAAGGGTCAGGGCCCGGGCGGAACGGTTCACAATGATCGACTCGACACTCTTCAAGAGGTCCTACACTACCTCCGACGGCCGACCCTATCTCCGCTGCCTCACTCCCAATGAAGCCAAGTATGCCCTCAAGGAATTACACGAGGGGATTGGCGGGTGTCACATGGGAAGCCGCTCGCTCGCGCGAAAGGCTTTGAACCACGGGTACTACTGGCCCACCATGTTGCAGGACGCCCTGACCCTTGTCAAGAAGTGTGGCCCCTGTCAAAGATTCTCTCCCATCAAAAGGGTTCCTCAAGCAAACCTGTGATCCATGGCCAGTCCGACCCCCTTTGCAATGTGGGGGATGGATCTGGTAGGCCCCTTTCCTAAGGCGACGGGGCAACGAAAGTTTCTTATAGTTGCAATCGACTACTTCACAAAATGGATCGAGGCGGAGCCATTAGTTACGATCACCGAGCAGCAGACTCAACAATTCTTCTGGAAGCACATTATCTGTCGGTTCGGGATCCCCCAAGTGCTCGTCACGGATAACGGGACCCAGTTTGTAGGCAAGCATTTTCGCAAGTTCTGCGAAGACCTCGGTATCCAGCAGCGCTTCTCTTCAGTATGCCATCCCCAGTCCAACGGGCAGGCAGAGAATGCGAATCGTCAGATCCTCGATGGACTCAAGAAGCGACTCGATAATTCCTCCAAGGGGCTATGGGTCGACGAACTGCCGAGCGTTCTCTGGGCCCACCGAACAACAAAAAGAATCCCGACAGGGGAGTCACCTTTCAACTTAACATACGGCACCGAGGCCGTCATTCCCCTGGAAGTAGGTATTCCCTCTCCGCGGATCCTGGCTTTCGATGAAGTCGGCCATCAGAAGGAACATATACCAGCAGAGAATCGAGAGGTTCTACAACAAGAAGGTGCGCCCAACAAACATTGCACTCGGAGATCTTGTCCTCCGAAAACTGGCGGTATCCAACCCCGGCCAGAAAAGAAAGTTGGCACCAAATTGGGAGGGCCCTTACAAGGTTTCAGAGGTCGTACGACCGGGTACCTATCGCCTGACCGACACCGACGGCAAGCCCATTAAGAGGCCCTGGAATGCGGAACACTTGATTAAGTACTTAGGAGAGTAGCCTCCATGTAAAATATAACGATTGTAATCGGCACGTTGTGCCTAGTCTTTTGTAAAGTCCAGTAAACGGCACGTCGTGCCTAGACTTATTTGTAACAAGCATATATTGTAAACATGTCAGCTTTCTTAAAACAAGCTTATAATTCCAAACCTTCTAAACAGATAAATGACCTCACGGACTCGGCACAGGACTCGGCACCCGGATGGAATCACGAGCCCAAACATGCTTCTCTTACAGGCATGAGACTCGGCGCTCGGATAAAATCGCGAGCCCAAACATGCTTCTCTTACAGGCATGAGACTCGGCGCTCGGATAAAATCGCGAGCCCAAACATGCTTCTCTTACAGGCATGGGACTCGGCACCCGGATGGAATCGCGAGCCCAAACATGCTTCTCTTACAGGCATGAGACTCGGCGCTCTGATAAAATCGCGAGTCCAAACATGCTTCTCTTACAAGCATGGGACTCGGCACCCGGATGGAATCGCGAGCCCAAACATGCTTCTCTTATAGGCATGAGACTCGGCGCTCGGATAAAATCGCGCACCCAAACATGCTTCTCTTACAAGCATGGGACTCGGCACCCGGATGGAATCGCGAGCCCAAACATGCTTCTCTTACAGGCATGAGACTCGGCACCCGGATGGAATCGCGAGCCCAAACATGCTTCTCTTACAAGCATGGGACTCGGCACCCGGATGGAATCGCGAGCCCAAACATGCTTATCTTACAGGCATGAGACTCGGCTCTCGGATAAAATCGCGAGCCCAAACATGCTTCTCTTACAGGCATGAGACTCGGCGCTCGGATAAAATCGCGAGCCCAAACATGCTTCTCTTACAAGCATGAGACTCGGCACCCGGATGGAATCGCGAGCCCAAACATGCTTCTCTTACAGGCATGCGACTCGGCACCCAGATGGAATCGCGAGCCCAAACATGCTTCTCTTACAAGCATGGGACTCGGCACCCGGATGGAATTGTGAGCCCAAACATGCTTCTCTTACAGGCATGAGACTCGGTGCCCGGATAAAATCGCGAGCCCAAACATGCTTATCTTACAAGCGTAGGACTCGGCTCGCACCGTCTCTCCAAGAGAACATGAGCAGGAGCTCGGCGTCGACCCCGAGCAAGGCGGGTGCCCTCTCCGAGGGCACCGCGACCTGAACGCTCGGCGGCGGCGCTACGCTACACCTGCAATTGCCTTTCTCACCGGTGTGGGGGCTTGGCATCCGTCCCTCGCTCGGTTTGGCCTCCTCCGAGGCCATCAACTGATGCTCGAGGCGACATCCGCCAGCCACGCCCGCACCGTCTCTCCAAGAGAACATGTGCAGGAGCTCGGCGTCGACCCCGAGCAAGGCGGGTGCCCTCTCCGAGGGCACCGCGACCTGAACGCTCGGCGGCGGTGCTACGCTACGCCTGCAATTGCCTTTATCGCCGGTGTGGGGGCTCGGCATCCGTCCCTCGCTCGGTTTGACCTCCTCCGAGGCCATCAACCGATGCTCGAGGCGACATCCGCCAGTCACGCCTGCACCGTCTCTCCAAGAGAATGTGTGCAGGAGCTCGGCGTCGACCCCGAGCAAGGCGGGTGCCCTCTCCGAGGGCACCGCGACCTTAACGCTCGGCGGCGGCGCTACGCTACGCCTGCAATTGCCTTTCTCGCCGGTGTGGGGGCTCAGCATCCGTCCTTCGCTCGGTTTGGCCTCCTCCGAGGCCATCAACCGATGCTCGAGGCGACATCCGCCAGCCACGCCCGCACCGTCTCTCCAAGAGAACGTGTGCAGGAGCTCGGCGTCGACCCCGAGCAAGGCGGGTGCCCTCTCCGAGGGCGCCGCAACCTGAACGCTCGGCGACGATGCTCGACGCTGCTACCACCCGTTCACTCACCAAGTGTTGGAAAATTTTTTATTTAGTTTTGAGGCGTCCGCCTTCCGCAGACGCCCCGAGCCTTGAGTCGGATTATTGGCCACCCTCTCACCCGCGAACAGCTCGGGGTTTACGGCTTTTTGCAAAACCCAAACCCAAAACTGTTTGAGGATGGCAGGGAGGCCAAAGACTAGCGGCTCCCTCTCGGCTCAAACAGATCAGTCGACCCCTCTGTCGCCCAAGAACAGCTCGGGGTTTACGGCTCGAACAAGCCCAAAACCCCGAATTGTCCACGGACGGCGGAAGAGCCACCGAGCTTTGGACTTCTCCGAACACCCCAAACGATCGGTCGGTCCACCGTTCACCAACGAACAACCCGGGGTCCCATGGCCTTGACGGCCGGTACCCCGAATTGTTCGAGGGTGATCGGTGTACCTCCGATCCGGGATACTCGAAAATATTACGTTTTGTGGACGCCCGCCATGGACAGGCATCCGAGTCAAATGACTCACTGATTGAAAACTGATAGGGGGTGATGATTATATAGCCCCCTGAGGCCTTATTTATTACGCCTGGGAATGTGAAACGGCGGAAGGCGAAACGTCGCCATAAATATTCCTAGGAATGCGAAACGTCGCGATTATTAACACAGCCGCGTTGGTTGCGACCCTTCGTATATTCCGCACCTACTACCTTCGGCATCCGAGGCAATCAAGGCTCCGAAGAACAAATGATCTTATTCATTACTCATTGCTTGCAACTCAATGAACGAAAGTACGAATACAAAGGCTCTCAACTCACTCACACTCAGCCGGGAACTCGAATTCGGGGCTCCTGTGACGCTCGGCTCTTCCGACCAAGGAGGACGTGCCCACCACCGAGCTCTCCGCATCATCCGGCTGGGTCTCAACCGGCGAGGGTGGCAGCAACCGTCCCGGGGTGGAGTTGCTCGCCTCTTCAACAAGACCGGCACCCAGTATGAGCTTCAGCTGGCGAACCTCCAACTCTTTCTCTACGACGGCCTCGCAAAGAAAAGATTCGGAGGCCGAACGCCCACTAGAGGTATCCGAGACCGCCCAGTCCTTCTCAATGACCCACCAGTCCCGGTCGGCTACAATTTTTCTCAAACGAGCCACCTCTAGGCCGAGCTCTCTCGACTTGTTCAGAAAGTAATTCTTGGCAGCCTCTCGGTCCCGAGCCAACTTTCGTTGGCGAGCCAGCTTCTATCAAAAGAAAAATAAAGCATCACAAAAATGCAAGTGTTCGAGGGTCGGCCCAAAAATTTCATATTTCATTCCATTTCAAAAAGTTCAATACAAAAATTTGCGGTGGCCAGTCCGCCGAAGGCATCTACATCAAAAAGTATAAAAACAAAAACAGTCTTGGGGGTCGAGTGGCACCTCTTCTTCGCCGTGACCTCCTTCACCACCATCAACACCAGGGGTCGGAGGCAGGTCCGGTTTCCACCCGAAGCTGAGATGGTCGACGTTGCACTCGGGATAAATATATTTGAAGTGGGACTTGGCCTGCTCATAAGCCTCGTCCTGCGCCCCCACCAAGGTCTCCCCCAAGACCGCCTCCAAGTCCGCCACGGCCTTCTGCGCCTTTTCCTTCTCCGCCGCCTCGGTCGCGACCTTCTTCAGCAGATCCTCTCGGTCCTGCTTATGGATCTTGTCCAAAGAATCTATCTGGGCCTCGTGAACGGCCACCATGTCCCGGGCCTCCTTCAAGTCGTCCGTCGCCTTGTTCAGCTCCCGGAGGAACTTCTCCGCCTGCTTCCGCTCAAACAGGATCTCCTTCTCCAGGCACTTGTGGAAGTGCTGACCGTGGAGCATGGACTGTCACGAAGAAATCACAGTTAGCATTAGTCAATAGTCGCCAAAAGAAATCACTAAAAGACCTCGGTCGACTTACCGAGAAGTTGGCTTGGGCCCATCGCATATAGGCCTGATCGGCCGTCTGCGCCGCCAAGGCCATTCCATCCCATTCGGTAATGGCCTTCGAGACGAACTCCATCGCTACGGGTCCGTCGAGAATAGTGTCCCCCTTCAGGATCGACCAATCGGGGACGAAGGGCATCGTTGCCATCCTTCCCACCAACTCTGCCGCGCTCGGACGTACGGGGGGAAGCTGTTGCGACGGGGCCTCGACCGTCTTCCCCGATCCCCCCGCTGCGTCTCGAGCCGACCTCGACGCATGGGAGTGATGATGATGATGCTTCTTCTGCTTCTTCGCCGGAGATTGTCCCTCGGGCGCTGGGGGAGGTGCTTGAGAGGGCCCTCCGGCTTGCTGGAGCTGAGCAGAAAGTTTCCTCTTCTCGGCAGCGAGGCGATCCTGCTCTTCTTTTTTCTTCTTCTCCTGCCTCGTCTTCTGGGCAGCGGCGAGCAGAATCTGCTTGGCTTGAGCCTGTTGTGTTGACATCCCTACAACAAGACAGGAAAGGAAGGCTAAACGTTAACACGAAGGCAGAAAGATGAAAAAATAAGGAAAGAGACATACTAGGGTCGGCGGGACTCAGTCCGGCCCTCGCTAGGTGAACCTCGGTCACCCGGCACCATGCGATGCTGTTTCCCCCGAGTATCTGGTCAACCTTCCCCCACTCCCTGGCAGTTAACTCGCTCCTCTTCGGGGGCTTGCGCTTCGGCTTCACAAAATTCCACTGAGTCGGGATGTCCCATGACCCTTCGGTCTTCACGACAAAGTACTTATCCCTCCAATTCTTAATCGAATCCGGGTGGCCGTGCACCACTTTTTTGTTCGGTCTCGGCGTGAAGAAGAATACGCCCTCAATATCTCCGAGCGAACCAATACTAAAGATGGCACGGAAGTAGGAAAGCCTCGGCCTCACCCCTTTCTCTTGGCACTTCAGGATGAAGCAGATGAGGTGCTTCCACGAGTTGGGGCCGTACTGCATGGGGGACAGCTCTGCCCAGTTCAAGATCGTCTTTACGAAAGGGTGCAGAGGCAACCTCAACCCCGAGATGAAGGCGTCCTCTGGAAATATGCAATAGCCCGGAGCCAACACTGTCGTGGGACGAATATCCGGGCTCGGTTGTAGGAGCTCGTACTCCCACGGAATGTAGTAAGCAGCCCTGATAATATTGAGGTACTCCGGTCTCAAGACGCTGGGAGTGTTGTCCGCACGAATTTTCGTCCTTGTGTTCTCTCCAGGCATGGGAGGGATCGGTTGAATGTCCTTCACATCGTCGGGATACATTCGTATTGACACGGGATTCCGAAAGGTAACAGGTGGGACATCAAGGCCCGTCCTCGGCGCATCCTCGTCAGGCGAAGAGGGACTTTGAGGGATGGTGAGGACTCTCTTCTTCCGACGTGGTCGAGGCTTGCGCTCGGGGGAGGGCGTCGACAAGGGGGGCAACGGAGGCAGATCTTCTCCGTGACCGGCCTCCTGCGCACCAATACCCACTCCTCCCTCACTTTCCGTGTCAACCTGCTCTCCTTCGTCACCCTCTTCGTCATCACCACCACCACCATCCTCTTCATCATCACCAGCGCCCTGATCCGACTCCTCGTCCTCATCATCACTATCCTCGTCCGCACCGCCCTCTTCCATCGGCTCCTTCCCTAGCCTCCGAGAACTCAGCGGTTGCATGACTAAGGCTACGTCGCTGTCGCCTCCGGAGCCAGGCTCGGAGAAAACCTCCTCTTTGACCTGGTACTTGCCCAGAGACGATGACGTTTCCAAATCCGACTCCTGCCCCGAGCGACCAGACGAACTAGCCCCGGACCCAGACTGAGTACGCGACATTTCTAAAAAGAGAATTACTAACCTGATGCGTTGAAAGTTACGCTTTTCTGCGAAGAATCTGCCGACAGCGATCGAAATGCCTGCGCTAAGTTGAAAGTTGGAAATTGTAAGTGATAAGGTAAAAATGAAGATGTGAGATGGGGTGGGGGGTTTTTAAAGGGGAAAACGACTCCTCGATTTTCGCAAAAAAGGATCTAGCCGTTGGATCCTATCTGACAAAGATCTAACGGCCATCAAGATCTAAGAAAGCATTGATCTTTGCGCCATGACGTCAGCAAAAAAGCGAGAAATTACCCCCTACCCCTTCCTACTTGCCAGACAGGAAAATTTCAAAGACAGGGGACTCGACGCTCGGATAGAACCGCGAGCCAGACCGCCTTCTCTTTTCTCAGGTGGAGCTCGGAGCTCGGATCGAAACTCGAGAAAGCCAACTTCTCCTTACGCAGTAGGGACTCGATGCTCGGATGAGAACGCGAGCCACACGACCACTTCTCGTCAATCCCATTTCTTGGCTTCACTGAAGAGTCTAGATCTGTTCTTCATCTCCCACTTACTTCTGTTCAACCCATTACCAATGTCTTCCAAAAAGCGATCCAAACAGGCTTTGCGGAATCAAAGTGGATCCTAGAAGAACTTTCGAAGAGGCAGTCTATGGCAACCGTGCACCCATCAGGGGGGCTCGACGCTCGGATCGAAGTTCGAGCCAGCCCACTTCTCCTTCCTCAGTGGGGGCTCGACACTCGGATCGAAGTTCGAGCCAGGCCACTTCTCCCTTCTCAGTGGGGGCTCGACGCTCGGATCGAAGCTCGAGCCAGGATACTCCCTCTTTCTCAGTGGGGGCTCGACACTCGGATCGAAGCTCGAGCCAGGCCACTTCTCCCTTCTCAGTGAGGGCTCGACGCTCGGATCGAAGTTCGAGCCAGGCCACTTCTCCCTTCTCAGTGGGGGCTCGACGCTCGAATCGAAGCTCGAGCCAGGCTACTCCCTCTTTCTCAGTGGGGGCTCGATGCTCGGATCGAAGCTCGAGCCAGGCCACTTCTCCCTTCTCAGTGGGGGCTCGACGCTCGGATCGAAGTTCGAGCCAGGCCACTTCTCCCTTCTCAGTGGGGGCTCGACGCTCGGATCGAAGCTCGAGCCAGGCTACTTCCTCTTTCTCAGTGGGAGCTCGACGCTCGGATCGAAGTTCGAGCCAGGCCACTTCTCCCTTCTCAGTGGGGTCTCGACGCTCGGATCCAAGCTCGAGCCAGTCTACTTCCTCTTTCTCAGTGGGGGCTCGATGCTCGGATCGAAGATCGAGCCAGACCACTTCTCCCTTCTCAGTGGGGCTCGACGCTCGGATCGAAGCTCGAGCCAGGCTACTTCCTCTTTCTCAGTGGGGGCTCGACGCTCGGATCGAAGTTCGAGCCAGGCCACTTCTCCCTTCTCAGTGGGGGCTCGACGCTCGGATCGAAGCTCGAGCCAGGCCACTTTTCCCTTCTCAGTGGGGGCTCGACGCTCGGATCGAAGTTCGAGCCAGACCACTTCTCCCTTCTCAGTGGGGGCTCGACGCTCAGATCGAAGCTCGAGCCAGGCTACTCCCTCTTTCTCAGTGGGGGCTCGACGCTCGGATCGAAGCTCGAGCCAGGCCACTTCTCCCTTCTCAGTGGGGGCTCGACGCTCGGATCAAAGCTCGAGCCAGGCTACTTCCTCTTTCTCAGTGGGGGCTCGATGCTCGGATCGAAGATCGAGCCAGGCCACTTCTCCCTTCTCAGTAGGGGCTCGACGCTCGGATCGAAGCTCGAGCCAGGCTACTTCCTCTTTCTCAGTGTGGGGCTCGACGCTCGGATCGGAATCTCGAGCCACACCACCTTCATCTTTCTCGGTGGTAGCTCGGAGCTCGGATGGAATCTCGAGCCACACCTCTTTCATCCTTCTCAAAGGTGCCTCGGAGCTCGAATGGAAAATCAAGCCATACCAACCTCATCCATCACGATGGGGCTCGGATATCGGATAGAAGCGCGAGCACACCACCTTCGCCTTCCTCGGTGGGGCTCGGAACTCGACGCTCGGATAGAATCTCGAGTACCAGACGCTCCCCTCGCTCTTCCAACTAGCGAGGGGATCGTCCCCAGACCGAAGGAGGCCGCTCCGCCGACCTCTAACGCTAGGTAAACGAGCCCCAAAAGAAGGCCTCGACATCCCCTCGCTCTTCCAACTAGCGAGATGGTCGTCCACCGACCCTTTGGCTCGTCGGCCGACCCGTGGGCTCGCCTGCCGACCCTTCGTCCCGTCTGCCGGACCCTTGGTCCGTCCTCCGACCCATGGGCTCGCCTGCCGACCCTTCATCCCGTCTGTCGAACCCTTGGTTCGTCCTCCGACCTTCGGCTCGTCCGCCGACCTTTGAGCTCGTCCGCCGACCCCCAAAGCTTGACTCAGGCGGTCCTGGCTCTCTTACCCTTTTACTCCCCCTCCTGCGCGAAACTCCGAAACGAGGGATCCATTACTCCTGACCCCTGGCCTCTTTAAGGGAAAGCACAGATCCTACCGTCTTACCCCGACATCTGCTCTTCCCCCAGAGGCAAAGAGTCGCTCCTACACGACTGGATCACCCAGCCCTACAGGAGCGTGGGGCTCATGATATGGGTCAGAAATAGCATGGCCCATCCTGGACCACTAGATCCCCTCAGAGATGCGCGCACCATCTGATCCTTCTGATCTGCCACGTCAGCACCGGAAAACCGCCCGGAGCTCTGCCCCGTCAGCCCGGAAACTGCTCTGGCGTCTGCCACGTCAGCCCTATACCGCCCGGCTTTTCCACCGCTTCAGCCATGCGGGTAACCGGGTCCGGCCCAGTCCCAAACGGGTCTGGACCCGATTGGCTTCCTCTATAAATACCAGACCCTCCCCCCTGTTTACAGGTAATCAATCTTTTCTCCACAAAACCCTAGTTACTGTTGCTATATCTTAAGTGACTGACTAGATCGTCGGAGGGTCTGCCACCGGAACCAACCCCGGTATTTCTAGACCGTCTGCAGGTACACAAGACCTCGGATCCGAGCCCTCTGATCCGAGCCCAGCATCCACCTCACTCCAAGCCTGTCCCAGGTACCGCTCGGCCAGCCGAGGGTCGTCTGACCAGCAGCTTTCTCCTTCAAAAACAAATCGAGTAAGAACTCACACCTGGTGCATCCACACGTCTCCCAGAAACAAACCGCATCAATAATATTAATTATAAGCAATAAATTACAATTGTAATGAGAAAAATAATAAACAACAATAGTTACAACTTATGATTAAATTAAACAATCCCAAATGTATATAACAGATTCCCTCCATAACACAAACAAATTAAACCAAATGAAACAAAATAAAAATAAAATAAAATCCCATCACATCACACCAAAATCCCGCCCAAAGCAATAAATCCATGCATGCATGCAAACCACCCAAATTCACTCGTAAATCAAATATCCACATCACAATCCACACTGTTAAACCCCCGTTCCCAAAACTTAACCCAAACAGGATCACAATCCACCCTCATGGTACGATGTCTAGACTTCACACCCCCAACCTTAAACCTAACCCTAGCATCCACCCTCACCTCCCAATTCGCCTCCCCTTTCGACCTCTCCGTCTTCAACTGCCTCGCCACCTTCCCTGTCAGCGGCACCCCCCTCGCCACCGGCCTCACTTTAAAAGTCGTGACATTGTGTTTTGGTTGGTGAAATGGATCGATATTGGACACTGCAATGAGTTGGTCGCCGTAGAGTACAGTGAGCTCGATTGAGTCGTAGTAGATGGAGATTTTCTTGTTGTGGTTGGTGGTTTGGAGGGTGAGGTCAAAGGAGGCGTTGAGGCAGTTGGAGGAGATGTTGAAGTCGGAGATGTGCACGTCTTGGAGGGAGTAGTCGATGGGGGCAGGGCGAATTGCGAGGTAGATGATGAGGGCGATGAGGCCGACGAGGACGAGGATGCCGAGGATCGTTAAGATGGAGCATCGGAGGTTGTTGGGCCGTGCAGGGGTGGAGGTGGTGGTGGATAGAGTCCTGGCCATGGTTGATGATTAATTTTTGTACGTGGAGGTTGAGTGACAGGTATTGTGTAGGGTTATTTATAATGAGAGAATATTTGGATGCTTTTGCTTTATTATTACTTTGGTTTTGGGGGTACTTTTGGGTTTGGAATTCTTGGACAACACTTAAGGGATCATTCTAATGCTATGAGTAATGGAAGTGGATACATTAGTTTTATGATTGATTGTTGATCATAATAAGAACCCTAATTATTATCTTTTTCTCTGGTTAATTTACCCTTAATTATGTCACTGATGTGAAAATAGTGGGGATACCATCCACTTATAATCAGAGCTATTCGTTACTATACATACCAGCAATTATCGTCCAACTATACATATGCAGGAGTTTAGGGGCTACGCTGGCGTTTAAAAACGCCGACCTAGGGAAAAAAATGTCAGGATAGGAGCCTTTGTGTTGTAGTGATGGGTTCAAGTTAATTTATTTTGTTCAAGTATTTTTACTTTTAGCTGCTTCTGAGAGGAGCAAATGTATGTAAGATCAATGTTTTATTATTGTTCTATTTTTTTCTTTGCCTAAACAGTGAGTTTTTCTCCTGAAGATGGCATGTAATGTTTTTCTTCTATAATTAAACATTTCTAAACTGCAAACTACAAAATGCTCTTTAGTTAATTGTGCCTACCATTTAAAAAAGAATTAATAATTAGATAGGTACGTATTACATGGCAATGATGGCATGTAGTTGCTAAGTTGCATGTATAGAATGAGAATAAGTTTGGGTCATGTATAACTAGCTATTTGCACGCGTGCGATGCACACCCTAATATTTAAAGGTGTGTAGAATTTTGAGGAAGAGGCAGGTCACCGAAGAGGTTGCATGCATACACACAGACAGGCATGCACAATTTATTTATTTAGATATTTGCTATTTGTATGCATGTGTTAGACCTACTGGCTTTGATAGGAGGAAACTTTCTTACACTACAACACACGATGGATTTACCGGCGTATATTCCCGAGGTAGGAAGAGACCAGGAATGGAGCATCAAACAGGATGGTTATACACCGGCGACCTCTATAAAACGCCGGGGAATTATGATATTCACCGGCTTTTTTTATTAAAATGCCGGTGAAGGCTATATTCATCGGCGTTTTAATAAAACACGCCGGTGAAAGTATACAGGTAAAAAAATCTTCTCCCATTCACCGACGTTTTTAGTTAAAACGCCGGTATAGGGTCTTGGAATAAATTTCCCCCAAACCCTCTACCATTTTCTCATTCGATCGCAAAAAAAAACCCCCAATTTTTCCCGCTCTCTCGCGCTCTCATGCTTTCCCCAATTTCCCCAAACCCTATACGTATACTTTCCCCAAATTTTTCATTTCTCTCCTTTTCCCATCGACGCCCCCCTCTCCCGCCGTTGTCGTTTTCCCCCTCCCCCGCCGTCGCCACTTCCCCCATCGCAGCACCTGCCCCCCTTCGCCCGCCCCCCGTCCTCCATCGCGGCCCCCCACCGTCCCCCTTCTCCCAATCTCTCTCTCCCTCTCAAAAACCGTCGTCCCCCCTCCCCCAATCAACTCAAGTAAGGAATTTCAAACCCTAAAGTTTATTCTAGTATGAATTTGAGAATATGAGAATAGGTTAATTAATGATCGGTTCTTGATTAGGGTTAGGGTTAGGGTTTTGATCGTTTCTTGATTTATCGTACTAACCGGAATTGATTCTAGTCATGCTTTTGTTGTTTGTAGTTTTTTAGAGGTTAGTATAGTTTTTAGATGAAGTTATTTTTAGATGAAGTTGTTTGAGTGTATAATGGAGAGTTTGTTTGGTTTCTTTGATATTGTTGTATGGATTTTGTTGCTGGTAGATGAGAATTAATAGAGTTGCGATCAAACATTTTGTTAGAATTTCAACATGGGTTTCATAGGAATTGGTTATTTATTTGAGATAAAATGTTATAATGTATGTAATGCATATATATACAATTCTGAATAAATGTGATACTCGTCTTTATTATTTGTGGTAATATGCGATTTCTTTTATCCTATTGTTTGTCTAAATTTTTTGTTTTGGTAAATGAAATTGGAGGTTTAATGAAAGCTTCTCCACTCATCAATGTATTGGTTTGTTGATGATATCATTTAGTTGTTCTTTTGATGCTAAAGTATTAGTATGTAATTATTGTAGTTGTGTTAATTATAGCCGTTTCTTGGAGGTTAGTTATGGGTTATTGGATAGTACTGATTAATAATGGTTTTATATTGTAAAGTATCTTAACAGCGATTTCATATTTGCACAGAATAAACTGAAGAGTGATTTTGTTGTTAGTCTCATGGGAGATGCAATTCTTAACTATTGTCCAGTGAAGGGATTAAAATAGGCTTTGTTGATGAAGGATGTGATGATGAAGAAGGTAGTTGATGACAATGAGGTGGTTTGGAGGATTTGGTCAATTTCATATACAGTTAAATCATTTTAGTAACTGTAAGTTCATGCTACTTTGCTACTTTTTTTGCTATCGGGTCACACTACTGACTACTTTGCTACTTTTTTTAAACTAGTGATGATGAGATGGGTTATGATTCTGAAGTTGCACACTACGAGTCATTGATTTAATGATTCATTGAATAAATGATTCATAGGAGTAACTAGTAATTTGTTTGAATCCTATCTGAGCTTTTTAATTTATGAACACTTTTGCTGCTGAGTGAAAGCACATTCAGTGAGCCGCTGAGTGAAAGCTTTTTAATTTATGAACACTTCTGAAGTTACATGCTCCTTTTTAATTAAATGACTACTTTTGATATACTGACTAATTAATGAGTCAGTGATTGGCAATCTACTTTTGATATACTGAGCTGCACTCACTGATTAATCTTTACCTCTTTACCTGACTAATTTTGAGTCAGTGAGTGGCACTCACTGATTGTGCTTCTCTAATTTATCATGAATCATCCTGCTGAGTGCATTTTGCATATGGATCTATATTGATTTGGATCTATATTTATCATACTTGGGTAATTTATGCCATAGTATTTGTGAGAACAACTAAATATGCTTGAGTAAAAATAGTGAACAAATGGAGTTTCTTCTCATTATTTTCGAGTGAATGAGTGATGATGAGATGGATTATGCTTCTGAAGTTGCACACTATGTTTCATGATTCATTGAATAAATGAATTATAGGAGTAACTAGTGATGATTGAATCCTATCTGAGCTTTTTAATTTGTGAACACATGAATGAACTTTGTATCTTGCATTTGGTTTTGATTATAAGAGTGCTGATTTTTTTGGATAAAAAATGGGTTCACTGTGAACTAGGAATGCTAGCTGTATAACAAAATCCTCCATATCTGTACAACAATTGGGCTGAATAAACCTTGTGTTGCTTTTGTTTTGGAGCCACAGACATCATGATTGTAGTTGAATTTGTTTTGGAGCCACAAACATCAATGGTAGTTGAGATGAAGAAGTAATAGAGAAACATAAATGCTTAGATACTGAAAATTTTGATTTTCTTTTACTGTTAAAGAAGCTGAAAACATGCATCTGATTTTCATCTTGGCATGTTTTTTTGATCAAAAATGGGTTCACTGTGAACTAAGGATGCTAGCTGTATAACAAAATCCTCCATATCTGTACAACAATTGGGCTGAACAAACCTTGTGTTGCTTTTGTTTTGGAGCCACAGACATCAATGGTAGTTGGGATGAAGAAGTAATAGAGAAACATAAATGCTTAGATACTAGAAATTTTGATTTTCTTTTACTATTAAAGAAGCTAAAAACATGCATCTGATTGTCATCTTGGCATGTTTTTTTGATCAAAAATGGGTTCACTGTGAACTAAGGATGCTAGCTGTATAACAAAATCCTCCATATCTGTACAACAATTGGGTTGAACAAACCTTGTGTTGCTTTTGTTTTGGAGCCACAGACATCATGATTGTAGTTGAATTTGTTTTGGAGCCACGGACATCAATGGTAGTTGGGATGAAAAAGTCATAGAGAAACATAAATGCTTAGATACTGGAAATTTTGATTTTCTTTTACTGTTAAAGAAGCTGAAAACATGCATCTGATTGTCATCTTGGCATGTTTTTTTGATCAAAAATGGGTTCACTGTGAACTAAGGATGCTAGCTGTATAACAAAATCCTCCATATCTGTACAACAATTGGGCTGAACAAACCTTGTGTTGCTTTTGTTTTGGAGCCACAGACATCAATGATAGTTGGGATGAAGAAGTAATAGAGAAACATAAATGCTTAGATACTGGAAATTTTGATTTTCTTTTACTGTTAAAGAAGCTGAAAACATGCATCTGATTGTCATCTTGGCATGTTTTTTTGATCAAAAATGGGTTCACTGTGAACTAAGGATGCTAGCTGTATAACAAAATCCTCCATATCTGTACAACAATTGGGCTGAACAAACCTTGTGTTGCTTTTGTTTTGGAGCCACAAACATCAATGGTAGGTGGGATGAAGAAGTAATAGAGAAACATAAATGCTTAGATACTGGAAATTTTGATTTTCTTTTACTGTTAAAGAAGCTGAAAACATGCATCTGATTGTCATCTTGGCATGTTTTTTTGATCAAAAATGGGTTCACTGTGAACTAAGGATGCTAGCTGTATAAAAAAATCCTCCATGTCTATATATATGGTTTTACCTAGGCACATCTGAGCACAATTGGGCTATTGTTTGTTTTAAGAATGATCAGTGTATGATCTAATGGGTCTCTTGCATTTGGTTTTGATTATAAGAGTGCTGATTTTTTTTTTAATTTTATTTTATTTTATTTTTGAAATTTTTTAAAAAAAAATTTTAGCTACACCGACGTTTTTACAAGCGCCGGTGAAGCTTTCAGCAAGAATTTGGCAGTCTATACCGGTGTTTTAACAACGCCGGAGTAGGCGATGGCCGGAAATGGCACCCACACATTCACCGGCGTTTGTACGGCCGCCGGTGTAGTTTTAACCTATACCGGCGGCCGTAAAAAACGCCGGTGAATGTCCCTAAGCTACAACGACGCACGATTCAGCGACACTTGCACCGGCGATTTATAAAATGCCGGTGGTATCTACAGCGGCGTTTATAAACGCCGGTAAATGTGCAAAAAAACGCCAGTAAAGACTGTTAGTCTTGTAGTGTTATGAATAAATTGTGCATGCAAGTCATGCTGTTGTCAAAATCGAAAAAGTCATGTTGTGTTAATTTATTCATTTTGATATTTGTATGCATGTGTTAATTATTTTCCCAATACATGCAAATTACATTTCTGACCTCCGATATTAACCCTATATTTTTTTTAGCCTTTTATTTTTACAGGGGCATGATAGTAAAAAGCCGCCAAAATGGGGCTTTGCTTAATAATAGTATTTTGATATTTACATGCATGTGTTAATTATTTTCCTAATACATGCAAATTACATTTCTGACCTTCGATATTAACCCTATATTTTTTTTTAGCCTTTTATTTTTACAGGAGCATGATAGTAAAAAGCCGCAAAAATGGGGCTTTGCTTAATAATAGTATAAATATTTTGATATTTGCATGCATGTGTTAATTATTTTTTCAATACATGCAAATTACATTTCTGACCTCCGATATTAACCCTATATTTTTTTTAGCCTTTTATTTTTACAGGGGCATGATAGTAAAAAGCCGCCAAAATGAGGCTTTGCTTAATAATAGTATAGATTTTGATATTTTTTTTTTGATGTAACGGATAGAGTCAAAAGACTCCAGCCAATCAAATAATATAAATGAATAACAGTTTACAAAACGGGTTTTACCAGGGGTAAAACAAGAAGCTCAGAAAAAGGAAATTATATACAGCAATCATAAACAAACCCACCGACAGTAGATACAAAGCAACAAACTAAGCCTACAGAAGTGACACCCACAGTAGAGAAACCGCCAGAGCAGCTAGCCTCAGATGATGCCCAAAAGAACAGCAATCCGCACTCGATCTGCAGGGGAAGAAGAGGCCGCTGATGAAGAGAGCCACCAGGCTAGCTGGATCGAGACTCCTACTTGAGCCACAACCCAACGACCACAGGGCACAGAGATTAAAACACCATGTCCTGTCACAATAGTATGACTAACGCAAGCAGGGAAAAAAGAATAGGGGGATACATAGTGGAACAAGCACAGTGGAGATCTCCACTGGAGCAAAGCATCAAACCACCGGGGATGATGACCACCCCAGCATCAGGGTGATTTGAAATCCCACACAATAAGACCAAAAACCAGATAGTAGAGAACAGATCACACAGAGGTCAGCCGCGTCAAAAGACCGAGCAAAGATAAGCAGTGCTCTCACAAACAAAGTAGCGATCAGATCACACAGAGGTAACCAAATAGCACAGACAAAATAATAAGGTAACCAAGCTACCCAAACTCAAAACATAGCTATAAGATAAACTAATATAGTAGATTAAAAGGTCTAATAAAACCCAGAAAGATCAGGAAGCTAGATAGTAGCGCGAAAGTAGAGAAGAAAATAGCAACAAATTCCAACTTGTTTATACAAACAGAAACATCACCACCGCAGAAAAACACCTGCTACCACCAAAATCAAAACAAAGCGATGATACTCCCCTACTCCACAGAGAGACAAAAGTCCTTGGGAGGACCAAAAAGAATCCGGTTAGGAAAAAGCCAGCCAAAAGCAAGCAGCTAGAAGCATGAGGAACTTGGAGGTAATCAACCCTGCAATAAATCACAAGAAAGCTTTTAAAAGAATGAAATAAAGTAAGAAGCATTAGCAAGAGTAAACAGTAAGCGGGGTTATAAGGCCTGAATATTTTTAAGGCAATTGAAAGCAAGCATGAGTTTATCTGACGCCAAAGCGGCGTCCGCTTTGAAAGAAGGGCTAGAAGCCCAAAGATTAAACAGTAGAAAGAATTCGTCTATAATAGCAGCTATAGGCTTGCGGTGGTGACGGAATAACCTACTATTCCTTTCCATCCAAGCGATCCAAATGATGATGTGGGTAGTAAGAACCCACGCCCGACGAAATATGTTGTCGGCGGGTTGGATATCCCAAACCACATCTAAAGAGGGAGGGATGAAACTCAAATTCCAAGCTAAAGTAACAATCTTCCAAAGAGGGAGAATGAACGAGCACTGAGTGAAAAGGTGATGGTTGTCTTCCGGGAGAAGATCACACAGCGGGCAAAGTTGCCCCCAGGCGAGGTTTCTTTTGTTGAGAATCTCAACTGTGAGAAGTTTGTTGTTGAAAGCTAACCAAGAATTAATTTTGACTTTGAGAGGCACACTAGGCTCCCAAATAAACTGAGATAGTAAGGAACGTGTTCCTCTAGAATTGAGGAAACGGTAAAAGGATCGGACCGAGAAGATACCCGAGGCCGTCCATCTCCAGGAAATACCATCGGAGGTAGCCCAAACGTAGCCGTTGAGGATACTTAGGAGGTAATTGAATTGCGGGATGAGATGGTTAGGGATATCAGAAACGAAGGGGATCGACCAGTGCCTCGCATTATCTATAACAATATAGGATTCAGCGACCGATGCCTCGGGGAGCGCCGCCAACTGAAATAAAGAGGGGAAAGCCGAAGACAGCTTAATGTTACCGATCCACAAATCGGACCAAAAGTGCGCTGATGATCCCACAGCGCACAAGCGCGAAATACTACAAAAAAAGGCATTGGACGCTTTCCAAACACCTTTCCAAAAAGGAGAGGCGGAACGAGAGGTTGACGGAGGGAAATCCCACCAAAAAGAAGAGGATCGGTAATTTTTGATGCATTGAATCCAAGGTAGGTGATCAAGGTGATGGAATCTCCAAAGCCACTTGCCAAGCAGGGCAATGTTATGGTCTCGAAGATTAAGTACACCGAGGCCCCCCTCCTCTCTAGGGGAGCAGATGATTTTCCAATTGGCTAGATGCGAACCGGGGATATAAGAGGTAGAACCCGACCAGAGGAAGTTGCTCCTAATCTGGTCGATCCTCTTGATGACCCAGGAGGGGAGGAAAAAGAAGGACATCAGGTATTGGGGCAACGCTGAAAGGACAGAATTGATGAGAATTAATCTACCTCCCCTGGATAGAAATTTGCCTGACCATGCAGAGAGTCTAGACTCGACTTTATCAATCAAAGGGATCCAATCGGCTCTGAGGAGTTTACCCCATCTGAGCGGAATACCCAGGTAAGAGATGGGGAAATTAGCAATGGGGCAATTAAAGATATTGGAAACCTCTGTCTGGCGATTGGGGGACCCGCTCAGCCAAAACACCGAGGATTTTTGGAAGTTGATAGATAAGCCTGAAGCTAATTCGAAACAATAAAGTAACAACTTCAGGTTACGAAGAGAGTGAAGGTTAGGCTTAGTGAAGATGATAGTATCATCTGCGTATTGAAGGTTAAGGACCCCCTCGAAAAGGGGCGAAGCCCCCAGACCCTCAATCATATGCGAATGCCAAGCATTCTTAAGAAGTCTGCTGAAAACATCCGCAACAAGAGCGAAGAGGAGGGAAGAGAGAGGGTCACCTTGGCGGAGACCGCATTTCACCTTGAATTGATGGCCCTCTAAACCGTTGATAAAGATGGCCGAGGTGCCCGAGTAAAGACTGGATTTGATCCAGGCTATCCATTTGGGGCCAAAACCTCGAAAGGAAAGAATATCTAAGAGGAAATCCCAATTGACATTGTCATAAGCTTTTTGGAAATCGAGTTTCAGAAGGATACCCTCTTCTCGAGATCTGTGACAATGGAAAATGATTTCCTGAGCAGAGGCCACGCTATCCAGAATGAAGCGATCCTTGATGAAACCCGACTGGGCGGAGTCTATGAGGGGAGAGATGATGGCACTTAGCCTAGAAGAAAGAACTTTCATGATAATTTTAAAGGAAGTATTGATAAGGCTGATAGGCCTGAAATTGGTTAACAAATGAGCACCCGCGATTTTAGGGATGAGAACAATATGAGCGTAGTTAATGCGGTCAAAAGAGAAATGACCCTGGTGTAGGTCCTGGAATAAATTGAATAGATCATCCTTAAGCCAGGGCCAAAATTTTTGATAGAAGAAAGCAGGGAAACCATCCGGCCCCGGAGCGGAATCGCTTTTTAAAGCAAAAACCGCTGAATGAATCTCTTCCAAAGAGAAAGGGGCTTCAAGAGAGGAGAGATCGTGAGATTGCTCCCCATAAAGCTGGAACCAATCGAGTTCGATAGAACGAGGTTTATTAGTACCAATGAGATTTTTATAGAAGTTAAGGAACTCTGCATGGATATCCCCAACGGAAGATACCTCCCTCCCTTGAACAGAAAGAGAGGAGATGTGATTACAACGTTGCCTGTGAGAGGCGAAGTTATGGAAAAAAGCGGTGTTCGCATCCCCTTCTTGCACCCACTTAATACGAGCTCTTTGAGCCCATTTCGAGTGATCTTGCTGGAGAATTTTAGCATAGTCCAGTTTGCAGGACAGACGCTCAGCCCTGGCGGCATCAGATAAGGGGTGAGATTCCTCCATCTTGTCGAAGGAATCTATAGATTGGAGAAGAAAATTTTTTAGAAAGACAGAATCACGGTGTCTCTCAGCACATCAGATTTTGCATCCGTGCTTAATAGCATGGAGTTTGAGGAGAATGTTACCCAACCCGGCGGAACCAGTGATCAAGGCAAGACATTCCCCCACCAGCTTAACAAAAACCTGGTCCTGCAACCAAAATTTTTCGAAGCGAAATTTGTGCTGATGCTGGAAAGGGAATTGGGAAGAAAGCGAAATCGGACAATGGTCCGAAGCTGGATTAGGGAGAGCCTGAGCCAGAGTCTGAGGGAAGCGGTTCAGCCAAGAAAGAGAAACAAGAAACCGATCTAGCTTGGCTAGGGAAGGAGGCTGCCTCTGATTAGACCAAGTAAAAGATCTACCTGAAATCGGTAGGTCGACTAATTGCAGAGCGCGAATGCAATCATTGAAGCGACAAGATTGATGGAAGGATGTACCCGGAGCGGATCTTTCGGAGACGAAACGGGTGACATTAAAGTCTCCGCAGATGAAACAGAGATCAGATAAGAAAGGTTGCAAGGAAAGGAATTCATTCCAGAATAAAGACCTCCTCTCCGCAGTGGAGGGACCATAAACCGATATGACATTGAGAGGACAATTGAAGCGGAACCAATGAAGCTGAACTATAAGAAAAAAGGTTAGACGGTGAGTAGTGACAAGAGAGAAGGAGGATTCTTTGAATCCTACAAGGATACCGCCTCTAGAGCCAATGGCATCCAGAGAAACCCACTTCGAGATAATGGAACCCCCAAGGTTCCTAAAGATAGGAAAGGAGGGAGAGTCCAATTTAGACTCTTGAATCGCAATTAAGTCGCAACGGGACGCACCTATGATGTCGTAAATTACCCGTTGCTTGGACGGGCAATTCAGACCACGAATATTCCAGGAAAGGCTAATCATGGGGCTGACTAAACTCAAAGACTCTGCGACGTTCCACGTTTCTAATGGTGCTGATACAAGTAGGGTCGGAAGGGTCGAGAGTGAATCCCAAATCACGAGCAAGGGAGGCAATATTACCATCGGAAAGAGAGTCGAAAATGGGGAAATAAAGAGAGCCAAGTGGATTTTTGGGGGCAGGAGAGTGGACCGACTCTATAAGGGCATGAGGGGAGAGGACTCCACTCGACGCAGAGTCGATAGAGCAACACTCTGCGGTAATCGATGAGGATTTCTTTTTTAAAGCCAGCAGACGAGCGCTAGCTCTAATAAAGCGATTGGAGGAAAAAGAGGATTTGGGGACCTGTGTGGAAGAGCAGGAAGAGTGGAGTGAAGGTGGGGAGAGAGATGGAGAAGGGATAGAGATGTTAAGTTGAGGAACTACCGGGGTAGAGTCAGGTAGGGATAGAGGAGAAGAAAGAGTCCGAGACTCAATAATAAGCTGATGATTTGTAACAGTGGGATGCCGATACCACAACCGATACAAACCACCAAGATGAGCTGGGATCATAAGGACAAAGTCCCGATGGTACAAGTTCACTAAATGAACGAAAACAGCCAGCCTAAGTAATTTAAATAAACAAAAACCAAATGCAAGAGTGAAAAAATTATAATGGAAGGGAAGAAGAGGGGAACTTACCTGTTTGTCTTTAGAGGCTCTATTGATATTTGTAGGGATAGATTTTGATATTTGTATGCATGTGTTAATTATTTTCCCAATACATGCAAATTACATTTCTGACCTCCGATATTAACCCTATATTTTTTTTAGCCTTTTATTTTTACAGGGGCATGATAGTAAAAAGCCGTCAAAATGGGGCTTTGCTTAATAATAGTATTTTGATATTTACATGCATGTGTTAATTATTTTCCTAATACATGCAAATTACATTTCTGACCTTCGATATTAACCTTATATTTTTTTAGCCTTTTATTTTTACAGGAGCATGATAGTAAAAAGCCGCAAAAATGGGGTTTTGCTTAATAATAATATAAATATTTTGATATTTGCAAGCATGTGTTAATTATTTTTTCAGTACATGCAAATTACATTTCTAACCTCCGATATTAACCCTATATTTTTTTTAGCCTTTTATTTTTACAGGGGCATGATAGTAAAAAGCCGCCAAAATGGGGCTTTGCTTAATAATAGTATAGATTTAAGATTTATTTTATTAATTCATGTTAATTAGGGAAATAACTCTATATGGTGTACGGATTTATTCAATAATTGGTCAAATTTGTTAGAACTACAATGAATAAGTTCATCCTTTTAGTTATAATTTATTGTACATAAGAAGTAAAAATTTTAGAGTTTGTTTTTGTATAGTTTCATATAGGTGTAATTAACAATTAAGAGAACATCCAGTTTGACACTCTCAATTAATTATGCTAATTAATAATAAAATACTAACTCTAACAGGATTTAGGTTCTGATAAAAAAAACTCTGTTATAATCTTAGATTCTTTTAGTATCATGTTGAAATTATATACCCGACTCATTCTTGACTCTCTACACTTTATGATCAAATTAAGAAAATTTTGTAGCACTGACCCACATTTTGAAAATATTTGGCGCCCTAAACCACTTCCAAAAACAATTAGCAATCTGACCCAGTTTTGGACACGTCAGCATAAACCATTATTGGAAATAACGGCATAGGTTATTTACATGCTGTTATTTCCAAAGACGGCATCTATTTTACATTTTCTTTCCATGCCGTTATTTAGAATAACGGCATCAGTATAGTTATCTTACAAGTGTGAATCTTCTAACTCTAAAAAATTTTAAATGCGAAAAAAACTTATAAATAATGTCGTTATCCCCAATAACGGCATTCGAATGACTGATGCCGTTATTGGAGATAACAGCATCATTTATATATAAATGAACTCTTGTCGTTGTTTGGAAACAGAGAGAATGAATAATAAGTCAATTTTTTTAAAAAAAAATTATAACTGATGCCGTTATTTGGAATAACGACATCAGTTAAAAAAAAAAAAATTTAAAATTAACTTATTCGTCAGAGAGGATGAATAATAAGTTACTTTTTTATAATAAAAAATTATAACTGATGCTGTTATTCCAAATAACGGCATCAGTATTGAGAATGCCGTTATTTGAGATAACGACATCTGTTATAAGATTTTCACACATGCAATTTTTTCTCTAAATGGAGACAACAAGCTGTCGAAAAATAAAATAACCTATGCCGTTACTCCAAATAACGGCATGATACTTTTTTTTAATATAGATGTCGTTATTGTAAATAACGGCACGTAAATAACCTATGCAGTTATTTTCAATAACGGTTTATGCTGACGTGTCCAAAACTGGGTCAGCTCGTTAATTATTTTCAGAAGTGGGTCAGAGCGTCAAATATTTTCAAAAAGTAGGTCAGTACGGCAAAATTTTCTCAGATTAACTGCGTCAAAGTAGCCAAAATGTATACATGCGGACTCATTCTCTTTACTATTTACCTCAGTCTTTTGACTTAGATTATTGAGTAACAACTGGATTTTTTTTCCAAACTGTCCCACTTTTTGAAAGTTTTTTCCTAACCGTCCTAGTTTTTTTTTAAATTCCCAAACAATCCCACTCGATTTTTGAAAGACCGAGTTTAGTTAAAACTAACTCGGTTTTTCAAAGACCGAGTGTTAGTCTTGGATTTTTCGAAGTCTAACACTTGGTCTTTCAAAGACCGAGTGGGTCGTTTTGATAAATACTTTTGAAAGTGGATTAGTTTGGTAAATACTTTCAACAAGTGGGTCATTTTCGTAACAAGTTCCAGATGTTGAAGAGGGTTGATTTCGAGCTTCATGTTCAGTAGCCTTACCTCTCGCAGCTTAGAGGTAAATTGGCGATGTTTCTTTCAATTTTGTTGTTGATTGTGTATGATGTGGGTGGTTTTGTTTGTAGATGGAGAGAAGATGGTTGAAGAAAGGTGTGCCACAGGCAACTATAATCAGTGAGATTGTAATTTTTTTTCAGCATTGTTTACGGCAGTTTTTCGGTTGGTTGTTAGTGTTATTCAATATCGAACTTGGAAAAGAATTAGGGATTTCATTATTAACACTTATACTTTATACTTGGTTGGTTGTTTGTAGTGAAAAAAAAAGTTTTTGTATAGGTAATATATTTTACAAAGGCTTTAGTTAGAATAATTATAAAATGAATTACATAAGTGACAAAATCTCTAAACTATCTGAGAAATCTTTAGAAGGATGCAGACAATGTAATATTTCAAAGCTATATTGACTATCTATGTAATTTAATTTACTAAAATGCGCATGCTTTCGTTTTTCTTTATCTTTTCTTTTTCTTAATGCTTATAAATAGTTTAGAGATACTTAACAGAGTACTTATTCGATAATTAGTTTGTAGGTTTAATGTGATAATGTTGCGTACGGTAAACAACCAAACAACTACCGGACCCTCAAATCTATTGATGTTATAATGCTAGAGATTATTATTATTATTTTCCTTGTCAAGGGTAAATTTGATGGACAATATCCATTCAGAATCTCTTAAAACTCGTTACTCTTGTAGAAATATAGATATAGAAGGGGCTATACTAGCATGGATTTTCACATTGGTTAGAAAACTATAGTAAACGTCTTGTTATATGTGTTACTTTCATGAAATATCCCCTTTCTTTTAGGGATCTTACATTTGACACTCCTCTGTTTCATAAGTTTTTATATGAAGTTTTATGAATCTTATCATCTGTTATCACATGCAATCACTGTTGGATGGGTTGCTAACTTTAAAGCAAAACCAATCTCCTTGCTTTTAGTCCCACATCGGTAGTTGCATTAGCCTAGTGAGTGGTTATAATCCAACCCCTCATTTACTCCTTTGAAGACTTGTGTGGTGTGAGGAACCCGTGGGCCACACGCGCGCGCCGCTGCCGTCGCCCGCCCGGTTCGGTTCGGCACGCGTAATGGGCATGGGTGCGTGCCCACATCTGCTGGCGCCGAATGCCGATCCGATTTGCTCTTCGGGTTCGGATTGAGGCCCAAAACTCCTTTTTGTTATTTGTTTTTATTTTTAATTTATTTGACTGTTTCCTCCGAATTTTTCTGTGACCGTTGGATCAATTTTTAGATCCGAATTTTAGGCCATCTTCTCAGTGCACGTTTGTGCGTGGGATCAACAACTCTTGATCTCTTTACAGTATATATATATTCTGATCTTTTGATCTCAGGCTAACCATTAAAAAATATTTTCCACACAAACTCTCGCTCTCGTTTGCCTCTTCTCTGCCAGTTCCGCTCCTCTATTTTCCTCTTCAATTTTGGGTAAGGCTAAGTTCGGGTCGCATCTCTCGACGTTGTGTGCGACAGCGAGACGCCGGTGGTACCGGAGATTTTACCACTAGGATCATCTGAGAAAAGTCTGTACATAAGACCTCGGATCAACTCTTAAGGCAGTGCGTTCCACACGACTTCGCCTTAGACCCGTAACTTTGTTCTCATTTATTTTATTCTATTTTTCGAGTTGCAGAAATCTAAGAATCAGCGAGACATTTTTACAACAGTCTAAGAGTTGATCCTATATACCTTATTACTTGTTCTTGCTGTTCTAATATTTTTGTTCATAACTTTCTTCTATTAATTAGATAAATTATTAAATATTGTCAGGACTGGAAAAATAAAAATTCTCACTTTTTATTGATCAGACCTAAATTAGCACTGATTGTTAAGATAAGTTGTCATTTGTATAATTTGTTCGCCTCAAATCTATTAAACTTAATTAGGCTTTTGTAGTCAGTGGCAATTTTAAATATCGATTCTATTATCCAATCTGTTCTTTTAATAATTTAAATAAATAAATAAATAAATAATAAATTGCACTGGTTATTTTATCGATTATTTCTTCTGTTAATAAAAAATAAAAATAAAAAATAGCAACCGCAAACCTGTTATTTTCAAAAGCACACACTTTAGATCTTATTCTCTAAAGACAATTTCCATATTACTTGGTGACAGTATTTGTCTACATTTTATTCAGTCATTCTCCATTGAAATAAATCACACATCAGTCACATTTTACTATATTAGTAAACTGCTAGACTTTGCCTTCAGAACAAAACAAATCTGGTTAGATAATTTGTTTAGTCAACAGAATTAATACATATATAGAATTAACACATATATATATATATTCTGTTTGTTTGTCTAGCAAACTGAGATTCCTTTTTATAAAGTATTGTTCATATTGCTTATAGATCACATACTTTGTTATTAACAAATTGCATCACTATAAATTTCCACATTATTGAATATCTGTAGCCTTAATATTCTTAAAACATTGATATACTGTTCATTACAATATTTGTTGGCACCAACATTTGTGTTATTAGATTCATTTTAATATTCTCAAAGCTTTAGAATACTTCTCGCTGTAAATCTGCCTTTATAAATTTGTGTTACCGCTGATTTCGGTGTGGGGGTAAACAGATAGAATTTGTGGATCCGAGGAAAACCTGAACAGCTGACTCGGCCTTCTTGCTCCCGCCGCAACCTGCAGGGAAGTGCGAGACACCGGGGTTGATTCCGGCGACGCACCCTCCGACGCTCTTGTCAGTAATCAGTAAAAGATTAAGAAAGAGCTTAAGTGGTGAAAAAGTGATTAACCTGGTCTTGGTGGTAGAGGGGCTGTATTTATAGTCGCCTTTGGAATGATTTGGGGCCTGATTTCCTGCCTAACAGTTAGGAGCAAAATCTTCCTATTCTGTTTTAGGAAAGTAGGCCTTGATTCCCTGGTGAGAGCAAATCAAGCTTATTGATTTGATTTAATCAAATCAGTGGCCTGATTCTCCCTTGGTGGACCGGGCTTGTATCGGGTCGGAACCCGCGCCCAGTTGGAGTGGATCTATTCGCGGGCGGTTGGTCTCGTGAGGCGGAGACCCAATACCCGTTTTGGATCCATCTGTATGTGAAATTACCTTTTTACCCCCGTACTTCAAGATTCGTGCTCGATCTGGACGGTCCCGATTTAACCCCAATTTTAGCCATATCACGAGCCCCCCACTCCTAAAGGCTGAGCGTGATCAGGCTTTGAGGAGTAGTTTAGCAGTTTCAGTGGCTGGTGGAGTTGTATCGGAGTCCAAATGTGGGATTTTGAATCTAGAAAAGGGGGTAGTGAGGTAACTTTTGGCGCTGCGTGTTGTTCTTGAGCTGCGTCGGGTATCTGACAGCCTTTTATCTACTTTTTTCGAAGTATTTGTCTAATTCTGCGATGTGTTTGCTAATCGTTCGGGGGCTTTAGCGGTGCATTCTGGGCAATAATTGTTCGCTTCGGGGTTCGGAAGTGTGTCCCCGAATTTTCAATTATCTCCCAGAATTTTTAGCTAATTTTCCCGAATTTTTAGCAATTTTCTCGCAATTTTTAAACAAATAAAACGATTAAAATAAATAAAAAGCGATTTAAATACTGATTAATGACGTGGCTCGATCTGAGCCATCGATCGTGGACAGGCGCGAACTTCGAAAAGATCTGATGGTCGTTACCGCTCGGCAGCGTTTTTCTCCGTTTACGAGCTTGGAAAGGCACTTGCTCGGCTGCCGACCGGAGACTAGGGGGTTCGGCATTCCGAGCGACGTGGCACAATCTGAGCCGTCGGATGGTGGCGCTCATCTCGAGACGGGCGCAGTTCCCAAAAAAACACTATCTTGTCTTTTAGCGCACGTGGCGCGATCTGGGCTCTTCATCATCGGGAGCGCGAATTTTTGAGAGATCTAGTGGTCCACGTAGCTCGGTGCCATTTTTTCTCCATTTACCAGCTCGGGAAGGCACTTGCTCGGATGCCGACCGAAGGCATTGGTGTTCGGCAGGCCGAGGGACGTGGCGTTGTCTGAGCTGTTGGATGGGGGCGCGCATCTCGAGACGGGCGCAGTTCCCAAGAAAACACTATCTTGTCTTTTAGTGCTCTCGGCGAGATCTGGGCCGTCTGATTGAGATCAGACGCGAAAGTTGAGGGGAAAGTGAGTTTTCCCCGTTTACACGCTCGGAAAGGCACTTGCTCGGCAGCCGACCGAGGGCCTGTGGTTTTTGGCAATCTGAGATGGCTCTGTTCCCCATGGTGTTAATGGCGCTTCGTGACTTGTGTGGCGTTTCGCCTTCCCGACGTCACTAAGGACAATTAATGCGTGGCGTTTCAGCTTCCGAGGATCAGTAATTCCCTTAATTAAAACGCGGCGCTTCGATTTCCGAGGGTCATAATGGCTGGTTCTAGGAGGCAGGCTATAAGTACTCCACTCCCTTTGTCATTTTCGTCACAGCCAAATTGAGTTCCAGACCTCGGGGGCATCTGCCTTGGGTGGCTTCTCTCTTGAGGTTCGGAGAGGTGGTCGCTCTTCTGCCTGGTTTTCCCTTTGTTCCCGACGGCCCCCAAGTGGATGTCGGGAGCGAGAGGGAACGAGGTAGTAGTGGTGACGACCGTAGTCCGAAGCCGGGGGATGAGTTATCTCCGAAGGACGGGTGGTCGCTCTCTTACCTTTTTCTTCTCCCGTTCCGGACGGTCCCTAAGTGGATGTCAGGAGCGGGGGAGAATAAGGCAAGAGTGGTGACGACCATAGTCCGGATCCGAGGGATGGACCTTCTCGGAAGGACGGGTGGTCGTTCTCTCACCAAGATCTTCTGCCTTCTTTGGTTGCTCCGAAGTGAGTGCCGAAGCAGGCGAAGGTCTTGGTGGGAGAAGGACGATCCATGTCCGATGCCGATCTCCAGGCCATCCGAGTCCGTTTGTTGCAACTGTGAAGGCACCGCTGTCAGAGTCCTCTGACAAACTGATCCTTCCAGTTGCAACCAACTAGCTCGGGATGGCGCGCTTCTCTATCATGGGTTGCAGCTCGGGCCTCTGGACCGTCCGAGCCCGTTGTTTGCAACTGTGAAGGCGCTGCGGTCGGTGTCCTCTGACATGCCGTGCCTTCCAGTTGTAAACAACAAGCTCGGGACGGTGTGTTTCTCCTGGTTTCTGAGTGTTGATGGGTCCCCTCTCATCTCTGTCTTCCTTCCGGGCTGATGGCTTCTGATGAATGTCAGCCCGGGGAAGTTAGAGATGGCGGGAGTGCCTATCTGTTCCCGACCGGGTTTCGTGGTCGGGGGGATACCGACTGATGCACGGGACCTGGGGGGTGTCCGCCGAAGGCGGCGCCTCAAAACTGAATCAAAATTTTTCCAGGTTCCTTTAAGCATAGGTGAGGCGTCCGAGGGTCCAATCGTCCGAGCGACGTGGCGCATCTTGAGCCGCTGGATGATGGCGCGCATCTCGAGACGGGCGCAGCTCCCAAGAAAACACTATCTTGTCGTCTAGTGCTCTCGGCGAGATCTGAGCCGTCTGATCGAGACCGGGCGCGAAAGTTGAGGGGAAAGTGAGTTTTTCCTATTTACCAGCTCGGGAAGGCACTTGCTCGGATTCCGACCGGACCCTGCTGTCGGCGTGTTCGGATTGCTCGTAGGTCGGATTTGGATCCTTCGGGGCCGAGCAGTTGACTTGGTGAGAGGAGTAGTGGTGATGGGCCTTCGTGACGTTTCGAGAGTAGCCCAAAAGTCGCAAAGTTTCATTGGAAGTCCAAGGGACGTTCCAATTTTACTATAAATCTTCACCCCCCCAAGACCAAGTCTTCACTTTTCACTTTTACTCTCTTTCTTCCGTTTTTGCTTTGCTTCGCAGTTTTTACCTCCCTGGGTGGCCTTGCTAGCTGTCGCGGTAGCGTTCTTAGTTCCGGTGAACTTTCCGACCGTACCTGTCGCTTCAAGGTCAGTTTCTTTCCCTTCTCTTTTTAGGAAAACATGGTTAAGATTTCGGCTGAGACCCCCGCCTCGGAGCAAGCCGTCGGCCGAGGGGATAAAGGGAAGGGAGTGATGGAGCCGAGCGAGCAAGACGTTGTTCGTCCGGATAAAGAGGGTGAAGTGGCCGAAGTGCCCGAGGAGGTCGCGGCGGAGTCCCGAAAGGGCAAAGCCGTGATCACAATAGTGGAAACGCCGAAGAGAGCGGGGGCGTTTGGTCGGCAGCTCATCGCCGTATCGACCGTGGGAGGCGTCTGAGATTACGCCGAGGATGACTTGGAGAGGGTCACTCAAGGTACGGCAAAACTGGTGGAGGAGAACGAGCCGAGGGAGCTGTCCGAGGTCGACCACAGGATCTCGACTCTCACCGAGGCCGATCTCCGCGCGATCCGAGAGGGTTTCCGGATCCCGCTCGAGTATGCGCTGCTTCTTCCTGGCCCGGGGTTCCGAGCCAACACAAAGTCCTCGCCGGATATATGCGTCTTCCCGGTCGATTCCCTCATCGCCGGGCTCCGCTTTCCCCTACACCCGTTCGTGGTCGAAGTCTTGGTCTGGTATGGTCTGAGTCCCGCCCAACTGATGCCGAACACTTGGAGGCATGTCGTGGCGTTTCTCCTCCGATGTCAAGAGGTCGACGCCAAGCCGACTATGTTCCTCTTTCGGAGTCTTTTCAAACCTTGCCAGCCGAGGCGTCATGAACAGAGGTTTTTCCTTTCTCCTCGGACGGGAGTTAAGTTGATCGAGAACCCAGACTCGATCAAACATTGGAAGGATAAATACTTCCTCGTCCGAAATCTGACGCCGTGGGTGATACCGACAGTTTGGGCGACGGACGGCCTGCTTAAGCGTACAAAGAAGGACGTCCCGATGAATGCTGAGGAGGCTGAGGTCCAGAGGAAGCTTCTCGCCCTGCCAGCGCTAAGCTGGAAGGATATTACGGAGGAGCATCTGTTCCGTGGGGGTCTCAGTCCGATCGACCCTCGTATGCTTCTGGTATTTATAATCCTCGTTTAAAGTTCATGAAAAATTTTCTAAGTTTTTTCATCCGGCTTTTGCAGAGACAATGAAGCTTGATTACAAGGCTCTGGTGGCGAAGGGCCGGGCAGAGCAGGAGAAGAAGAAGAGGCCGTCGGCAGTGCCTCAGGACAGCCGGGCCTCGAAGAAGCCTTCGGTCGCGAAGACTGCCGACCAACCGAAGGTCGCGGTCCTGAAGGAGGGGGAGATTGAGGTCCTCGTCTCTCCGACTAAGGTCGTGGTCCCCGAGCAGGGGGAGATCAATATCTCCGATCCCCCTACCTCGGATGCACCTGTGCCGACCCCGGGGACGGACGCTCCGGGTTCGTCAAGCGGCGTGTTCGGGGTGAAGGATGCGCTGTCCATGTCGATTCCGCCCCTCACTGCCGAGGCGGAGAAGATCTTAACCGAGCGTCACAAGCAGATCTTCGTCCCCGACTGGCAGGTGATGAACGCCGACGGTTTCCTGGGCGACGGGAACATCTGCATGGAGGCGATAAGGCATTTGCCGACCCCGAAGGATCGAGCGACCCTGAAGGCCGGGATGGCAGGGGACGCCGTGATGCAGATCGCCCGGGATTCCATGTCGGTAAGTAGGCTGATTTCTTCTTCATCTGAATTTCTTCCTTAGAAAATTTTCTAAGTACTTGGATTCGGATTGTAACTCTGTTGCTTTCTTTCAGATCATCTGCCACTTCAACTTCCTGCTCGAGGAGATGGCGAGGAAGGATCAGGAGAAGGAGAAGGAGAGGACGGAGCGCGTCAAGGTCGCGAAGCGGCTCGATTCCGAGTTGCTTCTTTCGACGAAGAGGGCCGCCGAAGTGGAGGGGCTGGAGAAGCAGCTGGCCGATGCTGTTCAGCTGTCAAAGGATGCGGCGGCCAAGCTCGAGGCCTCGGAGAAGGAGGTCTCCAAGCTGAAGGATTCGGCGGCCAAGCTCGAGGCGTCGGTGAAGGAGGCTGCCGACCTGAGGGAGGAGTTGGCCAAAGCTCGGTCGGAGGCGGAGGATGCTCCGAAGAGGGCCGAGAAGATCAAGGCCAAACACCTCAGGAAGGTGAAGAGGGTGAAGAAAGCCGTGCAGGAGGAGGCAGCGATGCACATGACCCAGAACATGCTGGACGCCTACGGCCGTGCCTTGCAACATGTGGTCGCCAAGAACCCGGGCTTCGACACGTCCACCTACAACTTCTATGACCTCGTAGAAGGGGAGGAGGTTGTCCCCGAGGAGTTGATCAGCCCCGAGGGGGAGACAGAACCCGTCGAGGACCCGTGGAAGGCCGCGTCCGAGGAGGAGAAGGAGGACGACTCCGAGGAGGAGGAGAGCTGGAGCGAAGGAGGTGGCGGAGGCGAGGGCAAGGACAAGGCCGAGGGGTCGACGAACCCGAACGACAAAAAGGTCGACCCCTGACTCGGTTGTCTTCTTTCCCCCCCCCCCCCTTTTTTTTTGTTTTTGTAAGCCTAACTGCGGACTGGCCACCGCTGTTGTAGAACTCCTCAATTTTTGAATAAAAAAAATGTTTTGTTTGGCCAAAATTTGCCCAAGTGTTGAGTCTCGGACCTAGTGTTTGTTTTGGCGTAACTTTCTCCAAGTGTTGGGCCTCAGATTTATCTCTGCATTTCAGGTGAGATTCGGTCCGATCACGGAGGCCGAGTACCTTCGGCAGGAGCTGGTGAAAACGAAGGACGAGCTCTCTCAGAGCCGGTATAAGCGATATCTCCTGCTCGGCAGGCTGGAGGATACGAAGGCGGCTCTGCGGAGGTATGGTCGCGAGCTGTACCAGTACCGGAAGCGCTCTTCAGCCCCTTATCCCGAAGGCGAAGTTGAGAACCTCCGTAGAGAGCTTACCGCCGCCGAGCAGAAGAACGACGACCTTTTGGCCGAGGTTCAATACTTGGAGCTAGCGGAAAAAGAGCGTTCGGCGGAGGGGAGAAGCTGGCTTCCGAACTGGAGAAAGCGTCGACCGAGCGCAAGAGGCTATCGGCCGAAGTCGACAGGCTCAGAAGGATCACAATAGATAGGGGGATTGAAGTCACCCATTACCGACGGCTTGCGACTGATAACGCCAATGCCTCGGGCTCGTTGACGGCTCCGCGACCGAAGAAGTTGGCGAAGGACGACGTCTTGAGGGATAGGATTATCGAACTGGAGGAAGAGATCGCGTCGCTCAAGCCGGCACCGGTCAGGGCTAACGTTCGCAGCACTTCGTGTACTCGCGAAGAAAGCGAGAGGGGGATTACGTTTCATGAACTTGCGATGCGCTCGCCGTTGACCAGGCGGAGTCCAGCCGACGCTCAGAGCAGTGCGGCCGCCTCGTCGAGCGGGGCTTCGGCCGGCATCGCCGTTAGAGCTAGCAGCGAAGGGGGTTCACGCTTCGTTGGTTTAGGGACGGGTTCGGAGGGCAGGCCTCGCCGTCCTCGTGTTTCCCTAAACCGAAGCATTCCCCTTCCGAAGAGGCTCTGATTCTGTCGTTTTTCTATTTTTGTTGATTGTTGTAACAACTTAGCTGTAGGGTCGACCGGCCGTCTGTAACACTATCATGTCTGAATGCAAATAATTCTGAAAAATTTCCAAGTGTTAGACTCCGGCAGTGTATTGAAACTGTGTTATTCGTTTTCCCTTCTTTTCAGCTCGTTGTGACGATCCATGGCTCGGACTCCGAGCGTTCGAATGATGGCTCTGAATCCGAGGCCACTTCTGGAGCAGTGGTTCTGAGCCCTAGGAGCGCCGATATGAAGTTACGCCGAGCCGAGAGTGAGTGGGACCACCTTTCGTTGGTCCTCAGTCTCCGGGAATCCGAGATCCAACGCTTGGAGAACAAGATCGTCGAGCTGAGCCTTGCAGGGGAGGATGAAGACTCGCAGACCGCATTCAGCAACGCTCTTCGGGTCAAAAGCATCCGGCACATTCAGTCGAAGATCGTCGCCGAGCGGGATGACCTGCTCTCGGAGATGGGGCATCTGCATGGTGTGATGGCGAGGTTCCGGGGGGAGAAGGAGGAGTTGTCAGCCGAGGAGGACGAACAGTTTAGTGAGGATGTTTTTGTATGAGAGACAAGTGTAGTGGGTCGGGCATTGTGTGTTTTGTTTGCCGACACTTTGTAATGGAGTGTTTTGTATTATGCGCCGACAATTAATAAAATTCCCTTTCGTTGCTTTGTTTGTTTGTTCTTGCTTGTAACCGTATCGGTCGTGCCGAGATCCTTGAGCCGAGCGCGTCTGTTTAGCCGAATGGATCTCCAGGGGTGCGGCTCTTTGTCATTTAGTGGATTTGACACGGTACGGCAAGGCTCTGTACCCAAAAAAGTGTTATTTTGTCGCTTAGAGTAGGTGGCGAGATCTGAGCCGTCGAACGTAGGCGCGAATCTCGATGCGGCTCAGTTCCCAAGAAAACGTTATCTTGTCGTTTTGCGCTGGTGGCTGGATCTGAGCCGTCTGATCGAGATCACGTACGAAAGTTGAGGGGAAAGTGCGTTTTCCCCATTTACACGCTCGGGAAGCCACTTGCTCGGAAGCCGACCGAGTTTGTGAGTCTTCGGTCTTCGGCTAGTAGTTAGGAGTGTTCGGTCCTTTGTGTCCGAACGAAGGTCTGCCATCGACCTACCGGAGTGGTTTAGATGGACTAGGAACCAAGTGTTGGACCCCGGGACCATCGCTGGAGCCCGACGGGTGTAGGAGCAATTCCGAACGGCGATCTACCCTTGGTTCGTCCGGAGACGAGCCGAGGAGGTAAAGTCGAGCCGAGTGTTGGACTCCGAACCATCGGTATAGTTCAACGGCTGTAGGAGCAATTCCGAACGGCGATCTACCCCTGGTTCGTCCGGAGACGATCCGAGGAGGTAAAGTCGAGCCGAGTGTTGGACTCCGAACCATCGGTATAGTTCAACGGCTGTAGGAGCAATTCCGAACGGCGATCTACCCCTGGTTCGTCCGGAGACGATCCGAGGAGGTAAAGTCGAGCCGAGTGTTGGACTCCGAACCATCGGTATAGTTCAACGGCTGTAGGAGCAATTCCGAATGGCGATCTACCCCTAGTTCGTCCGGAGACGAGCCGAGGAGGTAAAGTCGAGCCGAGTGTTGGACTCCGAACCATCGGTATAGTTCAACGGCTGTAGGAGCAATTCCGAACGGCGATCTACTCCTGGTTCGTCCGGAGACGATCCGAGGAGGTAAAGTCGAGCCGAGTGTTGGACTCCGAACCATCGGTATAGTTCAACGGCTGTAGGAGCAATTCCGAACGGCGATCTACCCCTGGTTCGTCCGGAGACGATCCGAGGAGGTAAAGTCGAGCCGAGTGTTGGACTCTGAACCATTAATTAAATAAGAGGGGAGAGAAACATGCAAATTCACAAATATAATAGAACTTTTCTTTATTGATATTTGACGGCGAACCGTTTTACAGAGTACAATTCATGGGGCAGGTTACAAGTTAGAGGAGAGGAATGGTTCGACACCTCGGATTACTTAGAGAGGCGCCGGAGCGCTCTCTTGGTATTTCAGGAGGTGGTCGGCATTCCAGGTCCTCGGAAGCTCTTTTCCATCCATGTCTTCAAGTCGGTACGCTCCAGGCCGAACAACTTTTGTGATCCGGTACGGTCCTTCCCAATTCGGAGCTAGCTTGCTCCTCTGACTGGGGAGGGATATAGCTAGCTTTCTCAATACCAAATCTCCTTGCTTAAGGTTGGCGGGTCGGACCTTCTTGTTGTATGCTAGCTCGATATTCCTTCTGTAATTCTGTTGCCGAATCGATGCCCTTTCCCTGAGTTCATCTATCAGGTCCAAGTTTCCTCTGAGGTCTCTGGCATTTTGCGCTTCGTCATAGGCTATGAGCCGAAGGGAAGGTATTCCGACCTCGAGGGGTATCATGGCCTCGGCCCCATAAGTAAGGCTGAAAGGGGACTCTCCGGTGGGCGTCCGCTGGCTTGTGCGGTAGTTCCACAACACATTAGGGAGTTGGTCGACCCACAATCCTTTGGAGCACTTGTCCAACCTCTTCTTGATTCCCGTGAGGATCTGCTTGTTAGCGTTCTCGGCCTGTCCGTTCGACTGAGGGTGTGAGACGGACGAGAAGCGCTGTTGAATGACGAGGTCGTCGCATAGTGCTCGGAATGCTGTGCCAGTGAACTGAGTCCCGTTGTCCGTCACGAGGACGCGGGGGACGCCGAATCTACATATGATGCTCTTCCAGAAGAACTGCACCACCTTGTTCTCGGTTATAGTGGCGAGGGGCTCGGCCTCGACCCACTTCGAGAAATAGTCGATGGCTACGACTAAGAACTTGAGCTGACCCGGAGCCGGTGGGAAAGGTCCTAGTAAGTCCATTCCCCACATCGCGAAGGGGATAGGGCTCGATAGGGAGGTGAGGTTGGCCTGAGGGAGACGTCGGATGCTGGAGTGTCTCTGGCAGGAGCTGCACTGCCGAACATGTCGCTCGGCATCCCGAAGAAGGGTCGGCCAGAAGTACCCATAGTTCAAAGCTTTCCGGGCCAAAGACCTGAATCCGGAGTGTGCCCCTCCGATGCCCTCATGAAGCTCTTGCAGGGCATATTCGGCCTGTTCCGGAGAGAGGCACCTTAGGTAAGGTCGGCCATCTATTTGAGAGAAGGAGCACTTGTATAAGATGCCCTCGATCAGGACATAGCGCTCGGCCCGAGTTCTGACTCGGCGTGCTTCTTTGGGATCTGAGGGCAAAACTCCATCCCTTAAGAATTCTACCAGTGGCTTCATCCAATTGTCCTGCAGCATGACCGGCAATGACTCCACCGAGCGAGGTGTCTCGTCTTCGATGCTCGGTTTAGAGAGGACTTCAATCAGTACGGTCTGTTCGAGACCTTGCAGAGAAGACGAGGCCAACTTGGAGAGAGCGTCAGCTTGTGAGTTCTCCTCCCGGGGGACCCGTTGGATGATGGCTTCTTCGAACCGGCCCATGAGGTCCCGGACCTTGGCGAGGTACTTCGCCATTCGCTCGTCCCTGGCCTCATATTCGCCCGAGACCTGGTTCATGACTAGTTGGGAGTCACTGTGAATCCGAAGGCGCTGCGCCCCAGCACTTCGTGCGAGTCCGAGGCCAGCTATGAGAGCCTCATACTCCGCCTCGTTGTTCGAGGCCTTGAAGTTCATGCGGATCGCATACTGCAGGACGAAGCTGTCAGGGCCGTTCAGGATAATGCCGGCGCCACTTCCTTCACTGCAAGAGGATCCGTCTACAAAGACTGTCCAAATGGGGGGCCCATTCGGGACGTGGCCGACCTCAGGGATGGTGGACTCTACAATGAAGTCGGCGAGAGCCTGTGCCTTAATTGCCGTCCGAGGCTGATAGGAGATGTCGTGCTGACTTAGCTCTATAGACCACTTCATCAGCCGGCCCGAGGTTTCGGGCTTATGGAGGACTTGCTTGAGGGGTTGATCGGTGAGGACGACGACCGAGTGAGATTGGAAGTAGGGCCGAAGCTTTCTTGCTGCCATGACCAAAGCGTAGGCTATCTTCTCTATCCTCGGATAGCGGAGCTCGGCGTCCCGAAGCACCTTGCTCACGTAGTAAATGGGCCTTTGGGTCCGGTCTTCTTCTCTTACCAAAACAGCGCTCAAGGTCTGCTCGGAAGCGGCCAAGTAGATGAAGAGGGGCTCGCTCGGGATTGGCTTACTGAGCAGAGGGGGGTTCACCAGATAGGCTTTCAGCTGGTCAAACGATTCTTGCTGTGCCTGGCCCCATTCAAATCCTTTAGCGCTCCGGAGTGCTTTGAAGAAGGGGAGGCACTTTTCCCCTGACTTGGAGAGGAACCGACCGATGGCTGCGAGCCGACCGGTGAGCTTCTGCACCTCTTTGACGTTCCGAGGCGGGGCCATGTCTAATATGGCTTTAATCTTCTCGGGGTTAGCTTCGATTCCCCGCTGGCTCACCATGAAACCGAGGAACTTGCCCGAGGAGACTCCGAACGCACATTTGTTCGGGTTTAGCCGCATGTTGTACTTCCTCAACACACCGAAAGCCTCCTGGAGGTCGGCTACATGGTCGGTGCCGCGGATGCTCTTGACGAGCATGTCATCAACGTACACCTCCATGTTTCGGCCGATCTGATGCTGAAAAATCTTGTTGACGAGGCGCTGGTAGGTGGCGCCTGCGTTCTTCAACCCGAACGGCATTACTCGGTAGCAGTAGAGGCCTTGGTCGGTGACGAAGGAGGTCTTCGGGATGTCCGGAGGAAACATCCGGATTTGATTGTACCCCGAGAAGGCATCCATGAAGCTGAGGAGCTCATGGCCCGAGGTGGCGTCGATTAGTGTGTCGATGTTAGGGAGAGGGAAGGGATCCTTCGGACATGCCTTGTTGAGGTCGGTGAAGTCGATGCATATTCTCCACGAGCCATTGGACTTCTTGACCATCACGACATTCGATAGCCACTCGGGATAATTTACCTTCTGGATGAACTTGGCCTTCAGCAGCTTATCCACTTCCTCCTTGATTGCCTGCTGTCGCTCGGGAGCGAACTTTCGCCTCTTCTGCTGAACCGGTTTGCACCCCGGTTCGACGCTTAGGCGGTGGACGAGCAAGTCTTCGGAGATGCCGGGCATATCCGCGGCCGACCAAGCAAACAGGTCGCGGTTATCCCGGATGCACCTCACCAAGTCGGAGAATAGCACGGTCGGCAAGGACTTGCTGACGAGGAATTTTCGGCTCGGATCCTCGTCGGAGAAGAGTACTTCTTCTAACTCGTCCGCTGGCTCGGACGTTGGGCGAGCCTTCGGCTCGGGGATCTCGAGTGTCTCGAGCGAGAGCACTGGTCCCCCGGTGGAAGTCATGTAGCACTTCCGAGCTGTTTCCTGGCTTCCCCTGACTTCCCCTACCCCCGAACGAGTGGGGAACTTCATCTTCAAGTGATATGCCGAGGGGACAGCCTCAAGAGCGGCTAGGCCGGGACGGCCTAGGATGACATTGTATGCTGCCGGGACGTCGACGACCATGAAGTCCATCGGCTCGGTCCGGGTAGTAGGGGTGCTTCCCACAGTAACGTCTAGGGTTATCACCCCTTCGACGGTTACCGGGACCCCCGTGAACCCGTGGAGAGTATAGCCGGCCAGCTTCAGACGGTCCCGGGACAGCTGCAGGCCTTGAAAGGCCGAGAGGAATAGGATGTTGACCGAACTCCCATTGTCCACCAAAATCCTCTGTACCTTGAAATTGGCCATGCGGAGGTCGATGACGAGGGCATCACAATGGGGGGTTCGGACTCCTTCAAGGTCGGCATCGGAGAAAGACACAGGGACGCCGAGACCCTTCGGGGGAGGGGCACTGTGGACCGAGTTGACTTCCCGGACGAAGGCCTTTCGGGAGGAATTAGAGGAGCCCCCCATCGGGCCTCCGTGGATCAGGTGCAAAACCCGTTCTTCTTCGAACTCGGGTGTCTCCTCGCGCCGCTCGGAGCGCTTGTTAGCCCCCCGAGGGGGAGGTGAGCTCCGATCTGTTCGATCGTTACCTTTCACGAATTTGGCCAACTGCCCCCTCCGAATGAGTGCTTCGATCTCATCTCTCAGAGCTCGGCAGTCGTTTGTGTCGTGCCCATGGTCTCGGTGGTAACGACACCACTTATCTTTGTTCCTCCTCTTCGCCTGAGTGTGCATCCTCGGGGCCGGAGGGATGATTCCCTCCTTCTCTACCTCCATGAGGATAGTAGAGACATTAGTGGTGAGGGGAGTGAACTTCTCGAACCTGGGGGGAAGGCGGCGCTGACCGCCCATGTCCTTCTGAGCTTTCTTGGACCCTTCTTCTCCCGTCGCCTTCCTCTTTGACCCCGCGGTGGCGCCCCCGAAGCTCGGAAGGGCTTCGGCCTCCTCCGCCCGGATGTACTTCTCGCACCTCAGGAGGAGGTCGGCGAAGTCATGCGGGGGCTTCTTGGCCAGGGATGATCGGAGGTTGGCGTTAAGGACGTTCGACTGGAACGCCACGGTAGCCACGGACTGGTCCAAGGAAGCAATTGACCTGACTTCCGCGGTAAATCTTTTCACATAGTCCCGTAACTTTTCTTGCTTCTCCTGCCGCAGGTTCAGCAAGGAAAGACTCGTCTTCTCGGCTCGTCGGCTACTCACGAAGTGAGTAATGAACAGTGTCTCAAACTGTTCGAATGAGAAGATGGACGAGGGGGCGAGCCTAGAATACCATTCCCGAGCCGACCCCCGGAGGGTGGCAGGGAAGGTCCTGCAGAGCACTGCGTCGGAAGCTTGATGGATCAGCATCAGCGTCTTGAAGCTCTCGACGTGGTCGACTGGGTCGGACTCCCCAGAGTATGTTTCAAACTGTGGCGGTTTGAAGTTCCTCGGTATATGGGCCTCCATGATCGACCGAGAGAAGGGGGGTCGGCTGGGACGGAAGGTTCCGGCTCGGGACTCTTCCTCCCTGTCCATGCGGCCGATGCGCCTCTCCACCTCATGGATACGGCGGATGAGGGCGTCGTCCCTCCGCTGGTAGTCGTACGACCCTTCGGACTCCTCTTCGTAGGAAGGGGAGTGTGGACTGCGGCGCCGGTACTCCTGGGAGCGCCGAGGACTCTGTTGCCATTGTTGTCGGCTGGGAGCCGGGGAAGGACTCCGGGTTCGGCGCCGGGGACTGGGATCCCTGGGCGGCGTCGGAACTCTCTGAGCATTCTGGCCGTTCTGTCGGAGATTGAGGGCCTGTAGAACGGTCTCTTGAAACTGGAGGAACTCGGCTCGGCTGATGGGCATATCTCGGTCCCTCGGATGGCGCCGATCCCTGGGGGACCGGGACCTCCTCCTTCGGCGCTCAGGGGACGCCGCTCGGCCTCTGCGTTTCGGGGACCTTCTGCCGTCCCGACGACGTGGCGACCGCTCACCTTGACGCTGGCGGGAGGCCCCCTCTCGGGCCCGCCTCTCGTCAAGATGGGTACGGAGGTCGTCGTCCTTATGGCGGTTTTGGAGTGTGATGCGGAGGTCGGGGTGATGGGAAGCCATCGAGTCCGAGGACCCATTGTGGACCGAGACGTGGCCCGGATTGACAGGCTGCTTCTCCTTCCGACCATTAGGACCGGACGGGCCGTTGTTGGGCTGCTGCTTGGGAGGAGGAGGAGGTGGGACCTGCTGGGTCAGTGGAGGGAGGTCGGATTGAAGGATAGGATTGACCGGAGCTTCATTTGCCGGATCGGTGGGGTTGCCCCCACGGTTCGACCCTCTGGATCGGTTCTTCTTCGGCGGCATGGCTGTAGATGACGACGGAGAATGGACTGAGACTGTTCGTGTGGTTTTCCCACAGACGGCGCCAATCTGTTACCGCTGATTTCGGTGTGGGGGTAAACAGATAGAATTTGTGGATCCGAGGAAAACCTGAACAGCTGACTCGGCCTTCTTGCTCCCGCCGCAACCTGCAGGGAAGTGCGAGACACCGGGGTTGATTCCGGCGACGCACCCTCCGACGCTCTTGTCAGTAATCAGTAAAAGATTAAGAAAGAGCTTAAGTGGTGAAAAAGTGATTAACCTGGTCTTGGTGGTAGAGGGGCTGTATTTATAGTCGCCTTTGGAATGATTTGGGGCCTGATTTCCTGCCTAACAGTTAGGAGCAAAATCCTCCTATTCTGTTTTAGGAAAGTAGGCCTTGATTCCCTGGTGAGAGCAAATCAAGCTTATTGATTTGATTTAATCAAATCAGTGGCCTGATTCTCCCTTGGTGGACCGGGCTTGTATCGGGTCGGAACCCGCGCCCAGTTGGAGTGGATCTATTCGCGGGCGGTTGGTCTCGTGAGGCGGAGACCCAATACCCATTTTGGATCCATCTGTATGTGAAATTACCTTTTTACCCCCGTACTTCAAGATTCGTGCTCGATCTGGACGGTCCCGATTTAACCCCAATTTTAGCTATATCAATTTGCAATTATCAATTTGCTAGCATAATTAATTGTTAGCACATTATTTTTGTTATATTGTGAATAGCATTATTGCTTACATAACAATATCAAAACAGTTACTAATTTGTGGTGCTAGACATTACTTTTGGTATTCTTTAAACATTTAGATTAAAGGAATAGTTTATTGACTTTGCAAATTCCTTTAAAAGAAATATAAAGTTCTAAAAAGTAAAGATAAATTTGGGAACAAGCCGAAAGGGTCCTTCTGTCAACCGGGTGTAAACAGCCCTAAGCAACACGGTATTTAAACGTCTTCGGACCACCGCTAGCTGGGAACCGGCCCCTACAGCTAACCCAAGTAAATCGGAACTTAATAGACTAAAGATTTGTTAAGGTTGATTAGCAAGATCATTAAACTATTTTTTTAAAGCCCCTGACATCTTTATTGAGTAGCTACAATATTATTCCTGCAGACTCTAGACTGCTATATTAGTTATCATGACTGGAAAAGAAGAGACAGCTACTGCTAAGCCAGCCAAGTTTGATGGCACCCACTTCAAGAGGTGGCAGAATCAAATGAAATTCTGGCTTACCATTTTAGGTCTGCTCTCAGCAATTGATGGATCCACACCCATCACATATGATTCTGACAAATCTGAGTCTGGCAAAGAAGTTCCCGAATCCCCCATTTCCTCTCAAACTCCTAAGGAACCCTCTAGTTCCCAAAAACCTAAAATCCCTAAGGAAATAGACTTTCATTGTTTTCATCGAATTCTAAGCGCTTTATCTGATTCTCTTTATGATATATTCTTTGAATATAAGAACGCTAAAGAACTTTGGGATGCTCTGGAAGATGAATATGGTTGTGATGATGCTGGAATTGAAAGATTCAATTTTTCTGCTTTTAATAGGTATTTCATGGTAGATAACAAACCTATGAATGATCAAATCCATGAATTCCAAGAATATGTGAGGCATATTCAAGCCAAAGGTACAATATTTTCTACTGAGTATAAGATAGCTTGCCTAATAGATAAGTTCCCTCCTTCTTGGTCTGATGTCAAGAAGGATCTCACTCATACTCAAGGTGAGCTTACCTTTGACCAAGTCCTCAAGAAGATTAGAACAGAATATCAACTTAGGCTAAGGTCCAACCCTAAAAATGAGTCTAAGGCAAAGGTAAACCTTGTAGTATCATCCCAAGGCAAACTGAAACCTAATAATCCTCACAAACCCAAGAAGAAGTCCTTCAAGAAGAACTTTCAGCCTCATCACCAGAATCACTAAAACCACCAAAACCGCTAACACCAGCAAAACCATAGAACTAGAAACTTCAGTCAGACTCAGGATCAACAGAAGTTTTGTTTGGTGTGTGGAAGAACAAACCATCTATCCTTCAATTGTTTTCATAGGAAGAAGGAACCAACCAAGACTCCTTATAAGGGAAAAGGCCTTTCCAAACCAGAAGCCAACATGATTCTGAATGGATCTTCTAGTTCCTTCAGATCTGTGACTTACCAACCTTCTGTTAATATTTTTTACCATTCTGATGACTGGTGGTTGGATTCTGGAGCTAATGTTCATGTTTCATTTGATCGCTTCTATTTTTCAAACTATCAGGAATCATGTGGAGGAGGCATAACCCTAGGTGATGGCTCAACGGCACAGATTATAGAAAGAAGAAGAATAGATGTGAAGATGACATCAGGAAAAAATCTGCCTCTTCATGATGTACTTCATGTGCCGTCAGTTAGGAGGAACTTAGTTAGTGGTTTCCTTCTTGTAGCGTCAGGTTTCAAGATTGTAATGGAAGCCAATAAAGTTATATTTTCTAAGAATGAGTCATTTGTTGGAAAAGGATATGTAAAGGATGGTCTTTTTATTCTCAGTACTATCAATAAAATGTCAGATCCTTCTCATATTGTTTCAAATGTAGAATCTTCCAATGTTTGGCATGGTAGACTAGGTCATGTGAATCTGGGTTCTCTTAGAAGGATGATGAATTTAGCTTTTATTCCCAAGTCTCCTATAGATAATAAACACAAATGTGATATTTGTGTTCAAGCCAAACATTCTAAACTGCCTTTCACATTTGTAGAAAAGAATTTTGATCCTCTAGAACTAGTTCACAGTGATGTTTGTGACTCAAATAGGGTTTTGACCCGAGGCAGTAGGAAATACTTTGTCACTTTTATAGATGATTGTTCAAAGTATTGCTATACCTACCTTCTCAAAACCAAAGACGAAGTTCTAGATAGATTTAAGGTTTACAAATCCGAAGCTGAGAACCAATTAGAGAAAAAGATTAAGATCCTTAGATCTGATCAAGGCGGTGAGTATACCTCAAACGAAATGACTAACTTCTGTGAAGAACATGGAATAATTTATGAGGTGACTGCTCCTTACTCACCACAGTCCAACGGAGTTGCTAAAAGGAAGAATCGAACTATGTTAAACATGGTGAATGCCATGCTTCGCAGCTCAGGTGCTCCTGATAACTTGTGGGGAGAAGCCTTATTGATAGCCTGTTACATTCTAAATAGGATCCCTAGTAAGTCTAAGGATAAGAATCCCTATGAATTATGGAAAGGTAGAACTCCTAGAGTCCATTATCTCAAAGCCTGGGGATGTCTAGCAAAAGTAGGAATCCCTGAACCTAAAAAGAGAAAGATTGGTCCTAAGACTGTAGATGTTGTGTTCATAGGATATGCCTTAGATAGCTATGACAATAGATTTCTAGTGACTCATTCTGAAGTAAATGAAATCACTAACAATACCATCATAAAAGCTAGAGATGCAGTTTACTTTGAGAATATATTCCCTCTAAAGATAGAATTTCTTCCAACCCCTCCAGTGATTCCCTTGCTCCTTCTATCAGTTCCCATTCTCAACCTTCTAGTTCTCAACCTGATCAAGATTCAGAACCTAGAAGAAGTAAAAGATATAGGATTGAAAGAAATTTAGGGAAAGGTTTCTTCACTTATTTGATAGAGGGTGATCCCTCAACTTACGAAGAAGCAATATCTTCTCCTGATGCTCCTTTCTGAAAAGAAGCCATCAACAATGAGTACAACTCCATTATGGAAAACAGTACTTGGTATTTAGCAGATCTACCTTTAGGTAGTAAACCCATAGGTTGTAAGTGGATCTTCAAAAAGAAACTTAGAGCTGACGGTTCCATAGAGAAATACAAAGCTAGATTAGTAGTCAAAGGTTTCACCCAGAAAAAGGGATTAGATTATTTTGACACCTACTTTCCTGTAGCTAGGATTGCCTCTATTAGAACTCTTCTAGCTTTAGCATCCATTTATGACTTGCTAATTCATCAAATGGATGTAAAGACAGTCTTTTTGAATGGAGACCTAGAGAAAGAAATCTACATGGAGCAATCTGAAGGTTTTATCGCTAAAGGTCAAGAAAAGAAAGTTTGTAGATTAGTAAAATCTATTTATGGCCTAAAGCAAGCTCCCAAGCAATGACACGGCAAGTTTGATAAAGTGATTTTAGAATATGGTTTCTTACCAAATGAGTATGACAAATGTATATACTCTAAAAACATTGATGGAAGTTTTGTCATTCTATGCTTGTATGTAGATGACATTCTCATTTTAGGATCAACACTTGAGTTAATAAATAATACTAAAGATTATTTATCTAGCATGTTTGATATGAAAGGCCTAGGAGAAGCCAACCTGATTCTAGGAATGCAAGTATCCAAAACCAACGAGGGTTATACCCTCTCCTTAGTACATTCTATTGAGAAAATGCTACAGAAATTTGAGCACTTTGATAAGATACCTACTCGTACTCCTTTTGACAGTAGTATCATTCTCAAGAAGAATGAAGGTTCACCTGTAGAACAAGATAGATGTTGAAATATAGTAATTGTATATTCTGTTTCCTAATATATAGGAAACAGATTCCCCAAATCTCTCATCTCCCCAATCTTCTCTCAATCTCTTTTCTTCTTCTCCAAGAATGTAATTCATATATATAGATGTATACAGTAAAGAAAAAAAACAACAAGAAAATTTGATTTTCCCCCAATTCTAATTTCAATATGGTATTAGAGCCTAACCAGACCTGGGCTAACTGAAGAAGAAGAAAAGGAGAAGATCAGATCTGGCATCTCCACCTTGATCCGATCCTAACCAATCCTCAACGCCTCCTTTCCGTTCTTCTTCCCCGGCAAACTAGTCACCTCCGGCAACCCCAATCCCGTCACCGACCTCCGTCGCGCCCCCTGACGTGCGCCGCTACCCCAATCTTTCCCTTTTTTCCTTTCGACAGCAGTACCCACCTGTGCTCCTCCCCTGATCGATCGACAACCACCATTGTTGTCGTTCTCCCGAAGTTACTGCTGCTATTGCCGTTCCTCACCCTGACGGCAGTCGACGACATCGACCCCGAGCCCCACCGAAGTCACTGCTGCTGTTGCCGTTCCTCACCCTGACGCTAGTCGACAGCATTGACACCGAGCCCCACCACCAACTCCTCATCGCCCCCCTCCCGAAGTCGTTGCAACTCCTGGTTGCCCTCCACTATCATCCTCTTCACCCTCGACCCCTCTCATTGTCTTCATCACTCCACTTTGCTGCTCAACCCACCATCCCGAAACCTGATCAGATCCATTGTTGTTTGATCCAAATCCGCTGTTGTTTGATCCAGATCCATTGTTTACTTGTACTGCTAACATGGGTTGTACACCGATTATTGTGCAATCTGAGAATTCCGACTTTAATGCAGGGATAATTCTTGATGAAACAAACTATGATGTTTGGACGCAGGTGATGGAGATACATATTGCTGGACGTGAAAAGATCCAGTATGTTCAAGGTGATAGTAAAATTCCCACTGAAAGTGATGCTTTCTATGCCAAATGGTATGCTAGTAATCAGAAAGTGAAAGGCTGGCTGTTGATGTCCATGAAACCCGAGATCATGAAGAGACACATTCGATTGAAAACTGCTCGTGATATTTGGGATGCTCTTGCAAAAGCATTCTATGATGGAACTGACGAGGTTCAGGTGTTTGCTCTAAACCAGAAAGCTTTTTCGGCAAGGCAAAATGGCAGGCCACTTTCTATTTATTATGGAGAATTGACTGAAAATTTTCAAGAACTGGATCATCAAGATAAGGTGATCATGAAGAATCCTGACAATGTCCAACATATAAGAAATCAATCGACAGCTTACGGGTTCATATTTTTTTAGCTGGATTAGATGCTGAGTTTGAGCAGGTTCGAGGAGAAATTTTGCGACAGGATCCTGCACTTGATCTTAAGGCATCCTACGCATATGTTCGGCGGGAGGCTCGTCAACAAAGCACCATGAACAGCTCCTCTGAATCTTCTGATGTAGCTGCAATGGTGGCTCGGCCACATCCATTCAAAGGTCTCACAGGTCAGTCTGGATCATCTGCACGCACTTCTAAGGGCTTCAATCAATCTACTTATGAGTCAAGGAAGTGTACCCAATGCGGCAAAACTGGGCACACGAAAGCTCGTTGCTATCAGATTATCGGCTACCCGCATGACTGGGATCACAGCAGAGATTCTTGGAAGAAGATACCCACTGTAGCTGTTGGAATTGCTGAAGGAGCTAAAAAGAGCATTGAACAAACCTCCGCACTGATTACAGCTTCAGGTAATGATGGTAAGGCTTTTAATATTTCTGCATCTGTTATGAATAATACATGAATAATTGATTCCGGTGCTACCGATCATATGACTTTTGATTCTAAACAAGTTAAAATCTTACACCCATCCACCAAATCCACAGTATCCACTGCCAATGGTAATCCTGCCCTTGTTACTGGCGAAGGATCCATATCTCTCATAAAAGATCTTACATTAGACACAGTACTAGTAGTCTCATCCTTAAATTTTAATCTGTTATCTATCACCCAAATTACTAATACCCTGCATTGTATTGTTGCTTTTTGGCCTTCTTTTTGTGTCTTTAAGGATATTCGGACTCGCAGGACAATTGGTTATAGGGTTAGACGTGAAAAACTCTATTATCTGGATTTGGTTTCTGAGAGTTCAAACAGGTTGACTCAAGCTCTTGCCGTTAATAAATCCAAGGGGGAGAAGAAATCGGAAATTTGGCTGTGGCACCGACGTCTAGGACATGCATTGTTTGGCTATTTGCTTAAATTATTTTCCAGTTTATTTTCGAAGTTGGATATTTCTAGTTTTCATTGTGATGTATGTGAACTAGCAAAAAGTCACCATATTTCTTTTCATTGCAATCTGAATAAAAGCACGATTCCATTTATGATTATCCATTCTGATGTTTGGGGTCCATCCAGAAATACCACTATTGGAGGAGCTAAATGGTTTGTGACTTTTATTGATGACTGCACTCGTATGACTTGGATTTGTTTGATGAAATCCAAAAGAGAAATTAGTAGTTTATTTCAAAATTTTCATAAGCAGGTTATGACTTAGTATAAAGCACACATTCAAGTTCTCAGAAGTGACAATGGTGGCGAGTACCTGAATACAGATCTACAATAATATTTGGGGGAACATAGAATTGTTCACCAGACTACATGTTCATATACTCCTCAACAAAATGGCATGGTCGAAATGAAGAACAGACACTTGTTTGAAGTAGTCCGTGCTTCACTTATTTATGGCAATCTCCCACTCATGTATTAGGAGGAAGCCCTTACCTCTGCAGCATACCTAATCAACCGAGTCCCTTCTCGTATCCTGAACTTCAGCACGCCACTTCAAGCACTAACTAATGCTGTGGATGCGCCAACTGTTGTCAACTTGCCACCCCGTGTCTTTGGGTGTGTCGCATTTGTTCACCTACATCAACACGAGCGGAGTAAGTTAACCCCCCGAGCAGTGAAATGTGTTTTTGTGGGATATGCAACGATTCAGAAAGGGTATCATTGCTATCACCCACCAACTCAACATATGTTTGTGACTATGGATGTGGTGTTCCATGAACATGAGATGTATTTTTCTTCTTCTGCGGCTGAACTTCAGGGGGAGTCCCGAAGTGAAGTTCAGACTCTTGGGTATGATGAAGTAATTGTCAGTCAGAACGAACAACTGGATACAAATAATTACGAACACTTGAATAAAGATCTAACAAGGGAGGAAGATCCTCATGAAGAACTGCAACTAAGGGAAGAAGACCCTCTTGAAGAATTGCAACCAGTAGAAGATTCTCTTGAAGAATTACAACCAGTACCGAATTTCAGTGAAAGTGAACCGTCAGAACCCCAAAACCAATCGTCATCGTTGTCCGAACCTCCTAGAAGAGAACTCCCGTACCGTACTAATAGAGGTATTCCAAAACCCACCTATGAACCTGATCCCACTAGTAACATCAAATATCCCATGAGTAATTATGTATCCACTCACCGCTTGTCGGAATTAAATAAGTCATTTGTAAATCAATTATCTACTGTATCTATTCCTAACAGTGTGCAGGAAGCCCTTACTGATCCAAGGTGGAAAGCAGCTATGGATGAGGAGATGAAATTCTTGAAAAAGAACGAGACTTGAGAGATAATCGAGCTGCCAGCAGGAAAGAAGCCAGTAGGATGCAGATAGATTTATACAGTGAAGTATAAGTCTGATGGTTCAATAGAGCGATACAAAGTAAAGCTGGTTGCCAAAGGGTAAACTCAAACGTATGGAATTGATTATGAAGATACATTCGCACCGGTGGCAAAATTCAATACTGTTCGAGTCTTACTGTCACTTGCTGCCAATCTTGACTGGCCGTTGGAGCAATTTGATGTGAAGAATACATTTTTACATGGGGTATTGACAGAAGAAGTCTATATGGATCTTCCACCAGGGTCGAACAGACCAGTCCAACACAGCAACAAAGTATGTCATCTGAAGAAAGCATTGTATGGACTGAAGCAGTCGCCAAGAACTTGGTTTGGGAGATTTACAAAATCAATGAGGACATTCGGATATTATCAGAGTAATTCTGATCATACTCTATTCCTAAAAAGGAAAGAAGGTAAAATTACTGCTCTCATTATTTATGTTGATGATATATGATAGTAACTGGAGATGATCCTGAGGAGATGAAGGCATTAAAGAACTACTTGTCACAAGAGTTCGAAATGAAAAATCTTGGTCTTTTGAGATACTTCCTTGGTATTGAAGTTTTTCGCTGCCTTGTGATAAGGAAAGATATCAGAGATTGGTTGGACGACTAATGTATCTTGCACATACACGGCCAGATTTTTCATATGCTTTAAGTGTGGTAAGTCAGTTTATGCATGCACCTCGGGAACAACATATGGATACGGTAATGAGAATTATGAGATACATTAAGTCAGCCCCAGGAAAAGGAGTCTTGTTTGCGAAACATGGTCACTTGAAGGTTGAGGCATTTACTGATGCTGATTGGGCAGGATCTACAATCGACAGGCGCTCCACTTCAGGATATTTCACCTTTATTGGAGGAAATTTAGTTACATGGAGGAGCAAGAAGCAAAATGTTGTTGCACGCTCTAGTGCAGAGGATGAGTATCGCGGAGTAGCTTTAAGTAGAACAAAAGCTTTATGGTTGAAACTCCTGTTGCAGGACTTAGGCTACGGTCCAAAGGACCCTATGAAGGTGTATTGTGACAGTCAAGCGGCGTGTGATATTGCGGCTAATCCAGTTCAGCATGGTAGGACGAAACATGTAGAGGTGGATAGATTCTTCATCAAAGAAAAAATAGATGAGAAAGTTATTGAGATATCCAAAGTAAAGTCAGAAGATCAACTCGCAGATATCCTAACCAAGGTTGTTTCGACTCGGCTCTCCTTGAAATTTGTTGACAAGTTGGGCATGTTCGATATCTATACACCAACTTGAGGGGAAGTGTTGAAATATAGTAATTGTATATTCTGTTTCCTAATATATAGGAAACAGTTTCCCCAAATCTCTCATCTCCCCAATCTTCTCTCAATCTCTTTTCTTCTTCTCCAAGAATGTAATTCATATATATAGATGTATACAGTAAAGAAAAAAAAAGAAGAAAATATGATTTTCCTTCAATTCTAATTTCAATAATAGATACTCTCAAATGATAGGTTCTCTTATGTATATAACAAATAGAACCAGACCTGATATTGCATTTGCTGTTGGTAGACTTAGCAGATATACTAGTAACCCAAACCAGTCTCATTGGTCATCATTAGAAAGAGTATTTAGATATCTCAAGGGTACTATAGATTATAAATTTCATTATTCTAAACACCCTGATATCATAGAAGGTTACTCAGATGCAAACTGGGTTACTGACTCACATGATGTGAAATCCACAACTGGATATGTTTTTACCCTAAAAGGAGCTGCAATCTCCTGGGGTTCATGTAAACAAACAATCATAACTAGAAGTACTATGGACTCTGAAATGATAGCTTTAGACACCACTTGTACAGAAGTTAAATGGCTTAGAAATTTGATTATACATATACCTGTTGCTAATATTCATGTTCCTGCAATTTCCATAAACTGTGATAATAAATCTGTTATAGAACTACTAAAGCATGATTCTATGAATGCTAAGATGAACAGGCACCTGCAGCTGCGCTTCAAGTCAATCAAGAGCCTATTAGGCAAATATGTGGTTCTTGACTATACAAAGTCAGAAAAGAACCTTGCAGACCACTTGACAATGGGTCTGTCTAGGGCTTTGATCCTAGAAACATCGAGGGGGATGGGGTTAAGCCCATAAGTAAGTCACCAGCAGTGGCACCCCAACCGAGTCTGACTGGAGATCCCAAGAAGCCGGCTTAATGGGTAGAAACAAGCTGAACTTCGGTGACTATTATGGAACACTGACTCAGAGATTAAATTCTTATAAACCAATCCCAGGTGGCTGTACGAGGTTATACAATGATATCCCATCCCTATGGTGACAGTGTTCCGGTGTGATCTGATTAGGATGAGTTCTAAACTCTTAATCGGTCTAAGCATTATTATTTAGGGTTGACTCCGATCACCAACCCTTTGAGGACTTACCTATATGAGAGGTCATGAAGGCCGCAACTATGGGACAGGGCGATCCCAGACAACTCTCATGAATATGAAAAAAGTGCGCATGGCCATTCAAAAGCACCACCCGAAAGACCCAAGAACCTCTAGCGTACTATGTATACTATTTTCTGAATCTGATTCACGAAGTTTGATTCAAGGCATAGTCCATCATGCACTTCTTCAGACAAAGACAATAGTCACTACGTGAGATTCAAGGCTGTAGTCCATCTCATTTATGCATAGTATACTCTTGTCCAGAACTTCTCCATCATTATTCTTTTGTTATCTCTGTCTTCGGATCTTGGTTTTGGGGGGGGGGGGGGGGGGGGATTATTGGCTGTGTTGCTAACTTTAGAGCAAAACCAATCTCCTTGCTTTTAGTCCCACATCGGTAGTTGTATAAGCCTAGTGAGTGGTTATAATACAACCCCTCCTTTACTCCTTTGAAGACTTGTGTGGTGTGGGGAACCCGTGGGCCACACACGCACGCCGCCGCCGCTCGGCCCGGTTCGGTTCGGCGCGCGTAATGGGCACGGGTGCGCGCTCACATCTGCGGGCGCCGAATGCCGATCCGATTTTCTCTTCGGGTTCGGATTGAGGCCCGAAACTCCTTTTTGTTATTTGTTTTTTATTTTTAATTTATTTGACCGTTTCCTCCGAATTTTTCTATGAACGTTGGATCAGTTTTTAGATCCGAATTTTAGGCCGTCTTCTCAGTGCACGTTTGTGCGTGGGATCAGCAACTCTTGATCTCTTTACAGTATATATATATTCCGATCTTTTGATCTCAGGCTAACCACTGAAAAATATTTCCCATACAAACTCTCGCTCTCGTTTGCTTCTTCTCTGCCAGTTCCGCTCCTCTATTTTCCTCTTCAATTCTGGGCAAGGCAAAGTTCGGGTCGCATCTCTCGACGTTGTGTGCGACAGCGAGACGCCGGTGATACCGGGGATTTTACCACTAGGAGCATCTGAGAAAAGTCTGCACATAAGACCTCAGATCAACTCTTAGGGCAGTGCGTTCCGCGCGACTTCCCCTTAGGCCGGTAACTTTGTTCTCATTTATTTTATTCTATTTTTCGAGTTGCAAAAATCTAAGAATCAGCGAGACATTTTTACAACAATCACATGCACCCAAGTTCGCTATACTGCTGCACATGGTTTTCTATGTCCGCCCTGAACCAACCTTTACTCCAATTGAGAATGCGAAAGAAAAGATTGGCTATTGCAGTACACTTCATGACCTTTAATTTTTTTATCTGAGCCATACTTCATTTTCACTTTAATTGAATCCACTGTTACCGTGTTATCTGACCTTCTCATCTGAGAGGAGTTTTAAATAACCTGGTCATGGTATGCGTGGGTTTTCATAATATAAACTCTTCTGAATTTTCTTAAACTGAAAATTCTAAATTATATAAGATAGAAGATCTTGAAATATTGGATCCTTATATACTAACTGGACTTAAGAAATTGAATATATTTATTTTGGAGCAAGTATTCTTAATTATCTTACAAAATACACAGGATTACTAATGAGGTAAATATTTTAGTTCATATTTTTCTATGAAGAACATTGAATGAAATTATATCATTCAATTGGCTTCTGCATGGTGTATAGTCACATAACTTACGGCTTTTCCTGGTTGAACTTGTTACCAAAATGACCCACTTTTTAAAAGTATTTACCAAAATGACCCACTTTTGAAAGTATTTACCAAAACGATCTACTCGGTCTTCGAAAGACCGGATGTTAGACTTCGAAAAATCCAAGACTAACCCTCGGTCTTTCAAAAACTGAGTTAGTTTTAACTACACTCGGTCTTTGACCGAGTGGAATTATTTGGGAATTTAAAAAAAAAAAATGGGACGGTTTGGAAAAATCTTTTAAAAAGTGGGATAGTTTGGGAAAAAATTCTAACAACTGATCCCCTGTTTTTGTTTTTATTTATTTATCAATTTAATTAAAGAAGATGTTTACTTTCTCCCTTTTCTAACTTTCTCCCTGTACAAGTTATTCCTACCTTCATCAAGCATAATATACAGATTGCAATATTCTCAATCTGTCAGCTTATACATAATTCCCCCCTTTAAATTTTTCAAAAAAGAATTGCCCTTTAGAAACAGCTATAGTTTCTTGGATCTTTAAAAAGCATTGCATATTTCTTTATTTCTTTATTTTTGAGAAAATTCCATATTTCTTTATTAATTAATCATTTTGTATAATATTACTAGGTACCGATGATAATTGTTGCCGCTTTTTTCGGTGTGGGGGCAAGCAGATGAATTTGTGAGTTCGTAGAAAACCTGAATAGCAAACACCTAACCTGTTCCGTCGGAGCTTGACCGTTGACTCCCGCCGTCCACCTGCAAGGAAGTGCGATACACCGGGGTTGATCCCGGCGACGCACCCTCCGACGCTCAAGTCAGTAACCAGAAATGATTATGAAAGAGCGTTTAACTAGAAAAAGATTGATTACCTCTTAATGGAGATGGGTGGGGGGTATTTATAGGCGTCTTAGAGAACAATTTAGGAATGTAATCCGCGTAATCTGATATAGAATAATCTCCTTGTAAACAGATTGGGAAAGTAATCTGATAAGGTATATTCTGGTAATCAGATAAGGAATTTTAATCCCTAAATCCCAGTGTAAAGATTGACGTGAATCATGGCCGTTGATTTAGATCTAATCAGGGACCTTGATTGTGTCTTGCTGGATCGAGTTGGCAGCGGGTTGAAACCCGTGCCCAGCTGTGGTGGATCCGTTTGCGGGTTATTGGATCTGTGAGAAGGAGACCCAGTACCCGCTTCGGACCCGTTTGCATGTGAAATTACCGTCTCGTCCCTGAGCTGTAGGATTCGTGCCCCATTTGGACGGTCTCGATTGAACCCCTTGTTTTGACCATATCACGAGCCCCCCACTCCTAAAGACTGAGGGTGGTCAGTCTTTGAGGAGTAGTTTGACTAACTCAGTGGTCGGTGGAACTGTATCGCAGTCCGAATGGGTGATTTTTGAATCCTGGAGCACGGGGGTAGGCTAGTTCCTCCTTCTTTGATGCTCCGAAGCTGTGTCGAGTTTTTATCTATTTTTCCGGATGATTTATTTAATTTTGCGATGTGTTGGCTAATTGTTCGGGGGCTTTAACCGCGTATTCTAGGTAATAATTGCTCGTTCGGTGGCTTAGAAATATTCCCCGAATTTTTAATTATTTCCTGGAATTTTTAGCTAATTTTCCCGAATTTTTAGCGATTTTTCGCAATTTTTTAAATAAATAAACCGATTTAAATAAATAAAAACCAATTTTTAATACCTATTTATGGCGTGGCATCATCTGGGCCTTCGATCAAGATGGAGCGCGAATTTCGGAATGATCAGACGCCTCCTGCTCCTCGGAAGGATTTTTTCCCAAAAACGAGGGTCGGCACTCCGTCACCCCGGCCCGGATGCTTTGCGCCGCGGTTCGAGAGGTCGGCGAGTTGGTTCGAATGGTCGGTACCTCGGTTCGGATCATCCGAGGTACGTGGCACCATCTAGACCGTCCATCTTTAGCGGGGATCCCAATAGAACGCTATCTTGTCGTTTTGTGGACGTGGCAAGATCTGGGACGTCCATCATGACGAGCGCGCTTTCCTACGAGATCCAACGGCTCCTGAGGGTCGGAAGGATTTTTTCCCAAAAACGAGGGTCGGTACCTCGGCACCGCGGCCCGGATGCGTAGTACCGCGGCTAGGGGGGTCGGCGACTCGGTTGGAAGGGTCGGTACCCCAGCACCACGGCCCGGATGCGTAGCGCCGCGGCTAGGGGGGTCGGCGACCCGGTTGGAAGGGTCGGTACCCCAGCACCACGGCCCGGACGCGTAGCGCCGCGGCTAGGGGGGTCGGCGACCCGGTTGGAAGGGTCGGTAACCCAGCACCACGGCCCGGATGCGTAGTGCCGCGGCTTGGGGGGTCGGCGACCTGGTTGGAAGGGTCGGTGCCTCGGTTCAAAGCATCCGAGGTACGTGGCATCATCTAGGCCGTCCATCTTTGGCGTGGATCCCCATAAAACGCTATCTTGTCGTTTTGTGGACGTGGCAAGATCCGGGACGTCCACCATGACGAGCGCGCTTTCCTACGAGATCCGACGGCTCCTGAGGGTCGGAAGGATTTTTTCCCAAAAACGAGGGTCGGTACCTCGGCACCGCGGCCCGGATGCGTAGCACCGCGGCTGGGGGGGGTCGGCGACTCGGTTGGAAGGGTCGGTACCCCAGCACCACGGCCCGGATGCGTAGCGCCGCGGCTAGGGGGGTCGGCGACCCGGTTGGAAGGGTCGGTACCCCAGCAGCACGGCCCGGATGCGTAGCGCCGCGGCTAGGGGGGTCGGCGACTCGGTTGGAAGGGTCGGTACCCCAGCACCACGGCCCGGATGCGTAGTGCCGCGGCTTGGGGGGTCGGCGACTCGGTTGGAAGGGTCGGTGCCTCGGTTCAAAGCATCCGAGGTACGTGGCATCATCTAGGCCGTCCATCTTTGGCGTGGATCCCCATAAAACGCTATCTTGTCGTTTTGTGGACGTGGCAAGATCTGGGACGTCCATCATGACGAGCGCGCTTTCCTACGAAATCCAACGGCTCCTGAGGGTCGGAAGGATTTTTTCCCAAAAACGAGGGTCGGTACCTCGGCACCGCGGCCCGGATGCGTAGCACCGCGGCTAGGGGGGTCGGCGACTCGGTTGGAAGGGTCGGTCCCTCGGTTCGGATCATCCGAGGTACGTGGCATCGTCTAGGCCGCCCATCTCTGGCGTGGATCCCCAGAAAACGCTATCTTGTCGTTTTGTCGACGTGGCAAGATCTGGGCCGTTTATCTGGGCACGCATCACGAGGATGGGGTTCAGATCACGAGAAAACGCTATCTTGTCGTTTTGTGGGCGTGGCGCAATCTGAACCGTTCATCAGATCCTGATGCGAATTTTGGAGAGATCCGACGGTGATTTTGATTCGGGAGGATTTTTTGCCAAAAACGAGGGTCGGTATCTCGTCACCTCGGTCCGCATACCTCGCGCTGTTTGCCGGGCGCGGAGTTGGGTATTTTTGGGCGAACTTGGTGGCTCGGCTTGGTGGGCCGGAGACCGAGTCGTTTACTTGTCTTCTCGATGGTTCCGCCATTCCGTATTAAGTGGCTCGGTTGCTCGGCTGAGCTGTTCGGTAGCTCGACCGACCAAGCCGATGGCAAGCGGTTTGGAAGGTCTGCGTGGACGGATCTGGGCCGTTCATTTTGGCACGCATCACGAGGATGGGGTTCAGATCACGAGAAAACGCTATCTTGTCGTTTTGTGGGCGTGGCGCAATCTGAACCGTTCATCAGATCCTGACGCGAATTTTGGAGAGATCCGACGGTGATTTTGATTCGGGAGGATTTTTTGCCAAAAACGAGGGTCGGTACCTCGTCACCTCGGTCCGCGTACCTCGCGCTGTTTGCCGGGCGCGGATTTGGGTATTTTAGGGCGAACTCGGTGGCTCGGTCACTGAGCGTTTCGTTCGATAGCTCGGCTCATTAGACCGGTGGCCGGGTCGCAACTTGTGTTTTTTGGGGAGTTCCGCCATCCCTCTCATACCGCCGCCTCTCTCTTGTGGGGCGTTTGGGATTCTTAGTGGGCCTTTGGGATTCCCAAGGAGGCCCGTTATCAGTTGAGGTTATAAGTTACCATTCCTTCACCCCTGAGCTCATTTCTCACTTTTCACTCTACGAATTTACTTTTGTTCTCTAAGTCTTCTGCTAGCGGCGCTCTTGCTCCACGGTGTTGTCGTTAGCTGTCGCGTGGGCCAGGCGATTTCCGGCGAGCATTCTCCGACCGTGAACGTCACTTCAAAGGTTAGTTTGTCTTTGCCTTAGCTTTTTCAAAGGATGTCAAGGGTAAGCTCGGGTAGTGGTGCCTCGTCCTCGGGCGGTGATGGCGCCGGGGAGAGGATTAGGGCGGAAGCTCGCAGGAAGGGGAAGCAGATGGCCGAACCGCTGGCTGTCGAGTCGAGGGTCGGGAAGAAGAAGAGGACAGGGGAGACCCCGCCCCCCATGGTGGGGGTGATTGTGGAGAACCCGAAACGAGCTCCCGAGATAGGACAATATCCTTCCGTCCTGTCCGGGCATTCGGGAGTCAGGCAGTACGAGGGTGATCTTCTGGAGAAAGCGATCTACGGAAAGTCGAAGATCGTCGAGGAGCCTAATCCGTTCCATCCCTCCGAAGCTGACGAGCTCATTTCGTCGTTGACCGAGAAGGATCTTCTTCGGATCAGGAAGGCTTTCGCTATCCCGTCGGAGTACAAGCTGATGGTCGCTGGCCCCGGGGTGCGAGCAAACACTAAGTTGCCTTCGTCGGACATGTGCATGTTTGACGTCGACTCCTTGAACGCGGGACTGCGTTTTCCGCTGCACCCTTTCATACTTCAGATCCTCGGCTGGTATTGTCTCGCCCCTACTCAGTTCAGTCCAAACACTTGGCGTCATGTGAACGCATTCTTGCTTCAGTGTCACCGAGCCGAGGTAGCGCCGGATCTGTCAGTTTTCCGGGGCCTCTATCGGATAAACAAGCAACACGGCTCGGAGTACCGGTACTATTTGGGGCCGAGGAGAGGTGTTAAGATTGTAGAGAATCCCGACTCTCTTAAGGGTTGGAGGGAGAAGTATTTTATCGTAAGGGGCGAACCGATTTGGCACATTCCGTCCCGGTGGAAGGTGGAAGTGCCGAAATTTGCGCGGGGCGACCCCGCACTATCTGAGGCCGAGGAGGAGGTAGCGAGGAGGATCACGGCCCTTCCGGTACTGAGTTGGAGGGAGTTGACCGAAGAGGTGTTGTTCGGGTCCGGACTAAGCCCCATCGACCCGAGTACGCTCTTGACATCTCATTCATTTTTTTTTCTAAGTCTTCAATTCGTCTGTTTTGATTCGGTTTTCTCCCCCTCCTTTTTTTTTTGTTGATGCAGAGTCGATGAAGATTGACTTTAAAGCTATGATGGCCGATAGGTCCAAGCTGACCGGGACCAGAAAAAGGAAGAGGGCGGCCGAGGGTGCGTCTTCGGGTGTTCAGCCCGCGGTCGCCACTAACGTTGCTCCGCCTCCCCCGGCTACCGAGGTGCCTTCGGAGGTGGTGGTGGTGGAGGAGACCTCGGCCCCTGTCGCCCCGTCCGTGAACGAGGGTGTCTTTGATGTCAATGCGGCGCTGGCGCTCGAGCCTCCCCCATTGACTCAGAATGCCGAGGAAATCCTGACCGAGCAGCACAAGCAGTTGTTTGTGCCGAACTGGTTGGTGAGGAATCATGATGGTTTCCTCGGCAACTCGCAGATGTCAATGCAGGTCGTCAAACACTTGGCGACCCCGAAGGATAAGGCCGCGCTGAATGCGGGGAGGGTCGGCGACGACACTTACGAAGTCGCCCGGGGGCTTGTTTCGGTAAGTGTTCGCAAATTTCTTCAAGTTTGTTACTCGGTGCGTACTTCGTACTTATCGTTGTCTTCGTAGGCCACCGTTCACTTCGGCCATCTCATGGAGGCGTTCGCCGCACAGGAGAAGGAGCTGAAGTCAGCCAGCGAGAAAGACAGGCTGGCGAAGGTCCGGGCGGTCAAGGATCTGGAGGCCGAGCAGAGGCGGGCCGAGGCTCTGGACGTTCGGGTGGCCGACCTTACTGCCGACCTGAAGAAAGCGAAGGAGGGCCTCGAAGCGGAGTCCGCCAAAGCTGCCAAGGCCGCCCTAGATCTTGCCGCGGCATTGAAGTCCTTGGCCGACGAGAAGGTGGAGAGGGAAGCGCAGGCCGCGAGGATCCGGGCGGAGGTCGAAGCCGAGATTGAGGCAGAGGCGAAGAAACATATGGCTGAGAACATGGAGCGATCCTACCAGACGGCCCTGGACCATGTCCAGGCTCGTGTCCCCGGCTTCGAGCGAGTCGGTTATCGACTGTGGCCCGAGTCGCCCGTGGACGACGAGGAGGGGGATGCCGAGGACGAGGTCGAAGGCGAAGACGGAGGGGGAGAGGATGACCCGGCTAAGGGAGAGATCGAGGGACCGCCCGTCGATGCGTCCGGGGCGGGAGCGGAGACGCAGGTGGACCCTTGATTCTTTCGTTAATCTTTTTGTAGTTTCTGTTCTGCTTTTTCTTCCGAGCTTTGTAACGCCTTTTGCGGACTGGCCACCGCTTTTTGATGAATGAAAAAACGTTTTGTCTTTGAAATTGTCTAAGTGTTTGGTTCGGTGGTAGGGTAGGCCCCCGTCACTACGATGGCTCGGCGACAAGTAGAGCTGTTCCATCTATCTCTCGTGAAACGCCTTGAGGGCGAGATCGACCTGACGAGGAGGATGCTGTACAATATGGAGATGAAGAACGGGGATCTGTTGGCCGAAGTGTACCACTTGCGGATAGCCGAAGCCGAGCTATTTGCTAAGGAAGAAGAATTGGCTTCTGTTTTGGCCGAACGAGATGAGCTCGTGAAGAAGGTCGAGCATTTGCAAAGGGTGACAGTCGACAAGAGTATCGAGGTGACCCATCTGCGTCGTGTCATATCTGACAGCGCCGAATACCCTGGATCGGCGAAGCTTCCTCGGTTCAAAATTGTCGTGAGGGACGAGGCGCTGAAGGACCGGATCGTCGAATTGGAGGAGGAGGTCGCTCGGCTCAAGCCTCAGCCGGTGAGGGCCAATGTCCGGAGCACCTCCTGTACCCGCGAAGAGATCGAGCGAGGTATCACGTTCTACCAAGCGGCGTCCCGGACTCCCATCATCGGGGCGTCAGCCGCCGATGCACAAAGTGGTGTGGCGGTGTCTTCAAGTGGCGCTTCGGTTGGGGCAACTGTGAGGCTCAGCGGCGAAGGGGCGTCCCGGTTCGTCGGCCTGGAGACGAGCTCGGAGGCTAAGAAGCGCCGACCCAAAGTGTCGTTGAACCGGAGTGTCCCCCTTCCTCGGAGGAAATGAGCGGGTCATGCCTTCTAATATTTTGTTGAACTCGCTGTTGTAATCTTTTTGTAAACTCGTCCAAGTCATTAATAAAATTGGGGTCGATTTATCCGAAGTGTCTTCTATTGGCTGTTCGTCGAGTCTTTTGTCGCAATTCTGATCCTCTCGCTCGGCTATTGACGCCGGTCGACGCGGGGTGTCTACAACCGTTGGATGGTGGCGCGAATCCAGAGGCAGGCACAAGTCCCAAGAGAACGTTATCTTGTCGTTTTGTGGGCACGTGGCACTACTGGATCCACTCATCACGCTTTGGCACACAATTTGAGAGGATCTAACGGCGAGTTGACCTCGGGGTGATTTTTTCCCAAAACGAGGGTCGGTACCTCGTCAGCTCGGCACAATTGATGGCCGAAACGAATTCTCCAACAATGTGTTGTTCTGACTCCGCCGTTCGGCTCTTGGTGCCGATCGACGTGGGGTGTCCATAACCGTCGGATGGGGGCACGAATCCAGAGGCAGGCACGAGTACCAAGAAAACGTTATCTTGTCGTTTTGTGGGCACGTGGCACTACTGGATCCGCTCATCACGCTTTGGCACACAATTTGAGAGGATCTAACGGCGAGTTGACCTCGGGGTGATTTTTTCCCAAAAACGAGGGTCGGTACCTCGTCAGCTCGGCACAGTCTACGGTCGGGACGGGTTCCGGACCCTTTAAGGACGAGTCGGAGAGATAGAGTCGAGCCGGAGGAAGGATCCGGTCGTTAGATTAGTTTGAGAGATGCAGGAGCAGTTTCGAATGGCGAGCTACTTCTAGTCCGCTTAGGAGCGGATTTGCGAAGCAAAATCGAGCCAAGTGTTGGACTCCGATCCATTCAACGGCTGCAGGAGCAATTTCGAACGGCGATCTGCCCCCGGCCCGTCTGAAGACGGGCCGAGTAGGAAGAGTCGAGCCGAGTGCTGGACTCCGAACCATTGTGTGATAAGTTTGAGAGATGCAGGAGCAGTTTCGAATGGCGAGCTACTTCTAGTCCGCTTAGGAGCGGATTTGCGAAGCAAAATCGAGCCAAGTGTTGGACTCCGATCCATTCAACGGCTGCAGGAGCAATTTCGAACGGCGATCTGCCCCCGGCCCGTCTGAGGACGGGCCGAGTAGGAAGAGTCGAGCCGAGTGCTGGACTCCGAACCATTGTGTGATAAGGGAATTAGAGGCGGAAGTACGCGATAAGGTAAAGAAAAACTTTATTTATTAATATCTAATGGTCGGCTGCTTCTAAAGTTGCTAGCCGTTTATTACAATGAAAAAGAACAAAGGAAAAATTACTAGTAGCAGGAGTGGTTGCCCGACATCTCGAGTTACTTAGATAGGCGGGGTTGCCTTCTCTAGGTATTTCAAAAGATGGTCGGCGTTCCAAGTCCTGGGAATTTCTCTACCCTCAAGGTCTTCTAGCTTGTACGCACCGGGGCGGATCACTTTGGATACTTTGTACGGTCCCTCCCAATTTGGGGCCAATTTGCTCTTCTGTCCGGGGAACGAAATGGCCAGCTTTCGGAGGACCAGGTCTCCCTCTTTCAAGTCGGTTGGGCGGACCCGTTTGTTGTAGGCGAGTTCGATTCTTCTTCGGTAACCTTGCTGCCGTATGGCGGCTCTTTCCCGAATCTCGTCTACCAAATCTAGGCTCGTTCTGAGCTCCCTGGCATTCTGTTCTTCTTCGAAGGCAATCAGGCGAGGAGAGGGTATTCCAACTTCTAGTGGGATGAGGGCCTCGGACCCATAGGTGAGATTGAACGGACTCTCGCCCGTCGGGATCCGCTTCGTGGTTCGGTAATTCCACAACACATTGGGCAGCTGATCGACCCACAATCCCTTGGAGCATTTGTCGAGTCTCTTCTTGATGCCGGAGAGGATCTGTCGGTTGGCATTCTCGGCTTGGCCATTTGACTGGGGATGAGAGACTGAGGAGAAGCGGTGCTGTATAGCTAGGTCTTGACATAAGGCTCGGAAGGCAGCTCCAGCGAACTGCGTACCGTTATCCGTAACTACGACTCGGGGAACACCGAAACGACAGATTACACTTTTCCAGAAGAATTGGACGACTCTATGTTCGGTAATTGTAGCCAGGGGCTCGGCCTCGACCCATTTCGAGAAATAGTCGACTGCCACGACTAGAAACTTCAACTGTCCGGGGGCCGGTGGAAATGGCCCGAGTAGATCCATCCCCCACATTGCAAAGGGGATCGGACTCGACAAGGAAGAGAGTGGAGCTTGTGGAAGGCGTCGGATGTCGGAATACTTCTGACAGGAGGTGCATTGTCGAACGTGTCGTTCGGCGTCCCGTAGGAGAGTGGGCCAGTAATACCCGTAGTTTAACACTTTACGTGCCAAGGCTCTGGAGCCGGAGTGGGCTCCGCCGATGCCCTCATGGAGCTCTTGCAGGGCGTAATCGGCTTGTCCGGGGGAGAGGCATCTTAGGTAGGGTCGACCATCCACCTGGGTGAAGGAGCGCTTATACAGAACGCCTTCGACCATTATGTAACGCTCGGCCCGGGTCCTTATCTTTCGGGCTTCCTTCGGATCCCTTGGTAGGAGTCCGTCTCTTAAAAACTCGACGAGGGGCTTCATCCAATTGTCTTCGAGGGGGAGCGGCAGTGTCTCGACGGAGTTGAAAGCCTCGTCCTCTATGCTGGGCTTGAGGAGGACTTCTATCAGAACGGTTTGTTCGAGGCCTTGCAGGGATGAGGAAGCTAGTTTGGACAGGGCGTCGGCCTGGGCATTTTCCTCTCTGGGGATTCTTCGGATGAGGGCCTCGTCGAAGAGCGCCATGAGGCTCTTCACTTTGGCCAAGTACTTTACCATTCTGTCATCGCGGGCTTCATATTCGCCGAGGACCTGGTTGACGACCAATTGAGAGTCGCTGAAGATCTGCAGGCGTCGCGCCCCTGCGTTTCGGGCCATCCCGAGGCCGGCTATGAGTGCCTCGTATTCGGCTTCGTTATTCGAGGCTTTAAAGTTTATCCGGAGGGAATATTGAAGGACAAAGTCGTCTGGGCCCGCCAGGATGACTCCAGCTCCGCTCCCCTCGTTGCAAGAGGATCCATCGACATATACAGACCAGACAGGCGGTCCCTTCGTCGTCTGCTCGGAGTCGGGGATAGTCGTCTCAACTATGAATTCGGCCAGCGCCTGCGCCTTGATTGCGGTCCGAGGCTGATAAGTAATATCATGTTGGCTCAGCTCGATCGACCACTTCATGAGGCGGCCGGAAGTCTCTGGCTTGTGAAGGATCTGTTTCAACGGCTGGTCGGTAAGGACGACCACCGAATGAGACTGGAAGTATGGCCGAAGCTTTCTTGCAGCCATTATCAGGGCGTAGGCTATTTTCTCAATTTTCGGGTACCGGAGCTCGGCGTCCCGGAGCACTTTGCTGACGTAGTAAATGGGCTTTTGAGTTCTTTCTTCTTCCCTGACTAAGACCGCACTTAGTGTCTGTTCCGAGGCTGCCAAGTAGAGGTAGAGGGGCTCGCCCGGTATGGGTTTGCTGAGCAGGGGCGGATTGACGAGGTAAGCTTTAAGCTGGTTGAAGGAATCTTGTTGTGGCTGCCCCCACTCGAACCCCTTAGTCCCCCTCAGGGCTTTGAAGAACGGGAGGCATTTCTCCCCGGATTTCGACAAAAAGCGCCCAATGGCGGCTAAGCGACCTGTCAGTTTCTGAACTTCTTTGACGTTTCTGGGCGGGGCCATGTCTAGTATGGCCCTGATCTTCTCCGGATTTGCCTCTATTCCTCGTTGGCTGACCATAAAGCCGAGGAACTTGCCCGATGAGACGCCGAACGCACACTTGTTCGGGTTGAGCCTCATATTGTGCTTTCTCAAAACATCGAACGCTTCTTGGAGGTCGGTCTCATGATCAACGCCTCGGATGCTTTTCACAAGCATGTCGTCCACGTAGACTTCCATGTTCCGACCGATCTGGGCCTGGAATACCTTGTTGACGAGACGTTGATACGTTGCCCCTGCGTTCTTCAGGCCGAACGGCATGACTCGGTAACAATAGAGTCCTTGGTCCGTTACAAAAGACGTCTTCGGAATATCCGGGGGGAACATCCTTATCTGATTGTAACCCGAGAAAGCATCCATGAAGCTGAGGAGCTCATGTCCCGAGGTTGCGTCAATCAGAGTGTCGATGCTCGGCAGAGGGAAGGGATCTTTAGGGCAGGCCTTGTTGAGGTCAGTGAAATCAATACAGATTCTCCATGTCCCATTGGATTTCTTCACCATGACTACGTTGGACAACCACTCCGGATAATTCACTTCCTGTATGAATCGGGCTTTCAGCAGTTTGTCTACCTCCTCTTTGATGGCGAGCTGGCGCTCGGGGGCGAACTTGCGCCTCTTCTGCTGGACCGGTTTGGACCCCGGATCAACGCTGAGGCGATGGACCAAGAGTTCTTCGGAGATACCGGGCATGTCCGCTGCTGACCATGCGAAGAGGTCCCGGTTGGCTCGGATGCATTTCACAATATTTGAATGTAGGGCGGACGGGAGTGCCTTGCTGACATAGAACTTACGGGTCGGCTCCTGCTCCGAGAAGAGTATTTCCTCCAGCTCATCGACTGGCTCGGGAGTAGTTCGAGCAGCATCTTGTGGAATCTCGAGTGTTTCTAAGGAGAGGACGGGTCCGAGCGTGGAGGTCATGTAACACTTGCGGGCCTGTTCCTGATTGCCCCTAACTTCTCCCACTCCAGCCCGAGTGGGGAATTTCATTTTGAGATGATAGGCAGAAGGGACGGCTTCAAGGGCGGCTAGGCCGGGCCGACCCAAAATGACGTTGTAGGCCGCGGGGACATCTACAACCATGAAATCCATTGACTCCGTGCGGGTAGTAGGAGTTTTGCCTGCTGTGACGTCGAGGGTGATCACCCCTTCGATCGTCACCGGCACTCCCGTGAACCCATGGAGCGTATACCCGGCGGGCTTCAGTCTGTCTCGGGAGAGCTTCAGCCCCTTAAAAGCATCGAGGAATAGGATGTTAACGGAGGAGCCGTTATCCACTAGGATTCTTTCGACTTTGAAATTGGCCATGTGAAGGTTGATGACGAGTGCGTCGCAATGAGGGGTGCGGACGCCCTCGAGATCGTCGTCAGAGAAGGTGACGGGCACTCCGAGTCCTTTGGGGGGAGGGGTGGCCCGGACAGAATTTACTTCCCTAATAAAAGCTTTCCGAGAAGAGTTCGAGGAGCCCCCCATTGGACCCCCATGGATAAGGTGGAGGACTCGCTCTTCCTCGAATTCTGGCGTCTCTTCCCGTTCCGGACGTTTGTTAGCCCCCCGAGGCTGGGGAGGAAGTTCGGCCCCGTCCTTTCTTACAAACTTCGCCAGCTGCCCCCTCTGGATGAGGGCTTCGATCTCGTTTCTCAGAGCCCGGCAGTCGTTGGTGTCATGCCCATGGTCCCGGTGATAACGGCACCATTTGTCTTTATCCCTCCTTTTGGCTGGGGTGTTCATCTTTGGAGCTGGAGGCAGGACCCCTTCTTTTTCGACTTCCATGAAAATGGCGGAGATGTTTGTGGTGAGGGGAGTGAATTTTTCAAATCTAGGGGGAGGCCGGCGCTGGCCAGCATTATCCTTCTGAAACTTTTTGGGTCCCTCTTCTTCCGTTCCCTTCCTCTTAGACCCGGAGGCGGTTGCTTCCCAGTTGGGCGGTTCCTCGGCCTCTTCAGCTCGGATGTACTTTTCAGTACGGAGGAGGAGGTCAGAAAAGTCATGTGGCGGTTTTTTGGCGAGGGAGGAGCGTAGGTTAGAATTTAGGATGTTGGATTGGAACGCCGCGGTAGCAACGGATTGGTCGAGGGATGCGATAGTTCTGGCCTCGGCTGTAAACCTCTTCACGTAGTCCCTCAATCTCTCCCCCTTCTGCTGACGGAGGTGCAACAGGGAAATGCTGGTCTTCTCGGCCCTTCGGCTGCTGACGAAGTGGGTGATGAACAGGGTCTCGAACTGTTCAAAGGAGAATATTGACGCCGGGGCAAGGCGAGAGTACCATTCTCGAGCTGGGCCCTTCAGAGTTGCAGGGAATGTTTTGCAGAGGAGGGCGTCGGACGCTTGATGGAGGAGCATCAAAGTCTTAAAGCCTTCTATGTGGTCAACCGGATCGGTCTCCCCCGTATAGTTCTCGAACTGGGGAGGTTTGAAACCGAAGGGAACAGGAGTATCCACTATGGTCCGGGAGAACGGGGGTTGGCTAGGACGGAGGGTCCTCCCCCTGAGTTCTTCTTCCCGGTTTATCCGTCCCAAGAGTTTTTCCACCTCGTTTAGGCGGCGGTTCATGGTGTTATCTCTCCGGCGGTGATCTGCCGAGCCACGGGACTCGTCTTCGTAGGATGGGGAGCGAGGACTGCGGCGATGGTAGCTTCGGGAACGACGAGGACTTGGGGTGCGTCTGGAATTGGTAGGAGCGGGTCGAGGAGAAGGGGAACGTTGGCGAGGGCTCCGGACCGGGCGAGGGGAGGGGGCCTTTGGCTCATTGGGATTTTGACGGAGATTGAGGGCCTGTTGTACCATAGCTTGGAATTGCTGGAACTCGGCACGGGTGATGGGTGCCTCATTGTTCCGATGCTGCTGCCGACCTGCTGGTGAGTGCCTCCTTCGGTAGTGATCGGGGGAGTCTCTTCTCCCTCTTCGGGCGGGGGACCCCCTGTGTCCCCGGTGTCGGGGGGATCGTTCTTGGTGGGAGGCTTCTCCCCGAGCCCGCTTTTCGTCCAGATGGTGACGAAGGTCCTTATCTTCCGGGCGTCTGGGATGGGCATCGTGGCGACCAGAGGCTCGGGGATGATGGGAGGCCATGGAGGCACTGGAGGCAGTGTGGTTGGGTATGTTCTCTGGATGAAGAGGCTGTTTCTGGGGGTTAGGCCCCTTCGGATCAGGATGTGGAGGGTTCCGCTGAAGCGGCTCTTCCACAGTAGGAGGGAGCTGCCCTTGTTGCTGAGTGGGATCAGGAAGGACTTCCTGCTGGTCAAGGATGGGCGCTCGATTGGAGCCCCTAGATCTGACTTTGCGAGGCGGCATGGCTGGAGAAAACCTGTTTACCGGGAAGAGGAGAGGTCTCTATTCGTTAGTTTCCCACAGACGGCGCCAATCTGTTGCCGCTTTTTTCGGTGTGGGGGCAAGCAGATGAATTTGTGAGTTCGTAGAAAACCTGAATAGCAAACACCTAACCTGTTCCGTCGGAGCTTGACCGTTGACTCCCGCCGTCCACCTGCAAGGAAGTGCGATACACCGGGGTTGATCCCGGCGACGCACCCTCCGACGCTCAAGTCAGTAACCAGAAATGATTATGAAAGAGCGTTTAACTAGAAAAAGATTGATTACCTCTTAATGGAGATGGGTGGGGGGTATTTATAGGCGTCTTAGAGAACAATTTAGGAATGTAATCCGCGTAATCTGATATAGAATAATCTCCTTGTAAACAGATTGGGAAAGTAATCTGATAAGGTATATTCTGGTAATCAGATAAGGAATTTTAATCCCTAAATCCCAGTGTAAAGATTGACGTGAATCATGGCCGTTGATTTAGATCTAATCAGGGACCTTGATTGTGTCTTGCTGGATCGAGTTGGCAGCGGGTTGAAACCCGTGCCCAGCTGTGGTGGATCCGTTTGCGGGTTATTGGATCTGTGAGAAGGAGACCCAGTACCCGCTTCGGACCCGTTTGCATGTGAAATTACCGTCTCGTCCCTGAGCTGTAGGATTCGTGCCCCATTTGGACGGTCTCGATTGAACCCCTTGTTTTGACCATATCAATAATATTACAATTTGCATCTCATTTTAGTACTTAATTTAGTCTAATAAACATTTGTTCAGAGAGAGAAGCGCTCTCAAAAAATTACAAAAAAGAAAATCCTAATCCTAGATCTGAGTTTGGGGGGGTGGCGGCTAGGGTTTCGTCCCCCCCCTTCTTCCCCTCTACCTCCGGTGCCGAGTCTCGTCGCCTCTCTTTTCTTGTTTCTTCTCCTCAATCCCAACTTTTCTTATACTCGCCGGTCTGAGCCTTATTCGCGAGGCGGAGAGAAGGGGGTGGATGGTCGCGGCCACCACTCAGGGTTGCTCCATCGTCGGCATCTTGTGCGAGCGGCGATGGGTCCCGATTTGGCGGCAGTCTTGGCGGGGCCGACGACTGTGCGCGAGGAGGTTGGGGGGATCCATCGAGTGCGAGTGGGTGCGGGCATCGCGTCGGAGTCTTGGCGGGTGCGAGCGGCGATGGGTCCCAATTTGACGGCAGCGTTGGCGGGGCCAATGGCTGTGCGCGAGGAGGTTGGGGATCCATTGGGTTAGGGGCTGCTGTGGAGCATTGTGGGGGAGAAAGGGGAGAGAGTCAGGGGGAATAGGAGTTTTTATTTGATTTGGAATGCTATCGTAAGGAGAATTTGAATTTCAAATTAAGTTTTAAAATTCGAATGGATGTTGAGGAGTCCCTAAGATCCAAAGGGTTCCTAATATCCAAATTACAACTGATTTACAACTAGTAGTGAAATATTTACTAACTGGTGTGGGCGATGGTGGTCAGACAATTTCAGGGTTTGGGCTCTTCTTTGACTTGGTTTGGTCAAAGTGAGGAGTGTCGTTGGTTTCTCTCACGTCAGGGGGGCTTGAAGGGGTCAGGTGCGACGCCTGCTTTTGTCACGATTTGGCGGTTAGAGTCAACTAGGGTTAGGCGAGGGAAAGAGAACGAGTACTCAATCTGGACAGGGTGTTATCAGATTAGTTGAGTGCCTACGGTATCTCTCTTAAAGTGCTTGATGTTGACGTTCGGCTACGGTATCTCTCTTAAAGTGCTTGATGTTGACGTTCGGCTAACTGCTGCGGGTGACGGAGGCGATTGTGCGATAGTTGGAGAGGAAAAACGTTGTACAAGCAAGAGTCTGAGTGAGAGAGTGAGCTCAAATTGGCACGAGAAATTCGTTGTGGCTCGGTCGGCCGATCAATAGAATTAGATTTCGTTGTTTTTGTTTATTGGTTAGGGTGTATGAGTTCTGGAACCCAGTCTATTAGGATCTGAGCTTCACAAATCTTATTTTTGGTTGTCTGTTTTGTTAATTCCTTATTAATGAAATGCGGGGGGGCATTCAACCCACCGTTTAACGAAAAAAAAATAAACATTTGTTCTAATATATTTCAACAATTATATATAAGACCAGCACCAATGCCAGAATGCAGTCCGCCTCCACCAAGTTTTTTTTTTTTTTTGGACTCATCGTATATTGATATGGATATTTGTTGTACACCATCTAAAACTTTTCTAATGCAAACACAAAATAACAACGTAAGTCACTTTTTCAGGTACCGTAAGATGACGCATATAAAATCCATTTCACCTTTGAGAATAACTTCAATATTGTTGTCTTTGGGCTGCTTGAAGCACAAATATGATCGAGTCCAGCCAAATTAATTAAGAGTTTTATTTGCAAAAAATAGATGTGAATATAAGCACAACTACTCATATTCCATTTATAGGTCTAAATAACATCACATTGTGGATTAGACTCTTAGAAAACATTACATTGTGGAGTCTCCAATTATACTGTATTTCAAAGTAGATCAAATTATACTACATGTGTTCAACTACCTACGCTACTTCCTTCGTGGAAGTCTAAATGCAACGAGGACTTGCTGACCTGTAGGATTTATGATTTCAGCTCTTTCAAGCACATTGTCCACCAATGACACAACTTGCATATTCCTAACCGAGTTTGGTCTCAAGCTTGGGAATGATAACAAGGTCTCGCCTACGTTGCAAGTGCCAACATTGGGTAAACTGTGACGCCTATAGGTTATCCGCAAAAACTGGTTATAGCTTTACAGAGTAAGTTTTCGTTCGGAAAGTGTTAGAAAATGAGTGTTTTAACACTATTTTATGAATCAGTTTTGAGGCAATGAGTAAAATCCACTGTATATTAGTGAGAGATTCGTATGGATTTTTGTTCTCATTCAGGAGTACATTAAAATCATATATTTACTTGCTCAAAACGGTTATTGGGGGAATGAGAAATTATCTTTCTAAGTGAGCTACTTGATGAGACAAAGTAAGCTGAGAAACTTTAGTCCCACATCGGAAAAATCTTGAGAACTAAAAGGTTATAGATGAAAAACCCTTCCTTATCTTTGTTAGAAAGCAAGTTAGAAGACCCTCTCTCATGTGTGCACGCAAGGTGCAAATCTTGGAGCGGACATGAATGTCGGACCAATTTTGAATGAACCCCACCCTCTGATGCTGCAAATGTTTTTGTCTTTGTAACGGACGAAACGGCTATGTGCCTTTTATTTTATTTTATTTCATCTTGGGAGGCAAACGCCACTGCATTCATCCAGTACCCGGCGAGGAGGTGAATCTGTTTTAAAGACACTGTGTGCCTTTTATTTTATTTTATTTCATCTTGGGAGGCAAACGCCACTGCATTCATCCAGTACCTGGCGAGGAGGTGAATCTTGTAACGGCAAACGCCACTGCATTCATCCAGTACCTGGCGAGGAGGTGAATCTGTTTTAAAGACACTGTGTGACACACAAGACTTGGCTTGGTCTTTATTTCTATTTACTTAATTTCTCTATATAATTTTCTTGATGATTTCATCTCCTCTTCTTAATTCTCTGTATTTGTGCCTCTCTCGATCAAATTTTTTTTCTTTGTAAACGTTTATGTCTTTGTAACGGACGAAACGGCTATGTGCCTTTTATTTTATTTTATTTCATCTTGGGAGGCAAACGCCACTGCATTCATCCAGTACCTGGCGAGGAGGTGAATCTGTTTTAAAGACATTGTGTGACACAAGACTCGGCTTGGTCTTTATTTCTTTTTACTTAATTTCTCTATATAATTTTCGTGATGATTTCATCTCCTCTTCTTAATTCTCTGTATTTGTGCCTCTCTCGATCAAATTTTTTTTCTTTGTAACGGACGAAATGGCTGTCTACCTTTTATTTATTTTTACTCTTGGGAGGCAGACGCCGCTGCATTCATCAAGCACCCGACGAGGAGGCGAATCTGTTTTAAGGACATTGTGTGACATACAAGACTCGGCTTGGTCTTTATTTCTATTTACTTGCATTTGTGCCTCTCCCGATCATTTTTTTTCTTTGTAAACGTTTTTGTCTTTGTAACGGTCGTACAGCTATATCCCATGCCCTTTTATTTCCGCAAGCATCGGAGGTCGTGGTTAACCCGGATGCACTGGTTGCTGACGTATGGAGAAATAACAAACTCAAGTTCACGGTTACGGACGGTCTTACACAGGAGAGCATCTCCCAATTCGAAGATCTCAATAGACTACTTCAGTTAGAGGGAGGCTATACGACCAACGAGCCAGATGAGAGAAGTTGGAGCCTCCAAAACTCAGCGTCATTCTCAGTTGCGTCTATGTACGCGTGGATCAACGATGGGGGGTTAAGGAGTGGAGTGGAGAGTAGAATTTGGGCAACAGACGCTCCTCTTAAAGTTAAAGTGTTCGGTTGGCTCGTTCATAATGACGCGATTCTAACAAGAATTAATCTTAGGAGAAAAAATATGCAGATTGACGTTAGGTGTTAGTACTGCCTCCAAGGGGAGGAGGACACGACTCACTTATTTTTTTCGTGCCCGAAGGCAGCTCATACGTGGGAAGTTATCTGTAGAGGGTTTGGGTGCGCTCGGTTACCTAACTCCACTTTGGAGCTTTGGGGTACTTGGAGGGAAGACTACATCAGTGTACGGGATAAAAGGGCATGGGATATAGCTGTAGCGGCTACTATTTGGAGACTATGGCTAGACCGTAACGACGCATGCTTTAGAAACATTAATCATACTTTTACTTCTTCTATGCATAACATATTCCTCCTAATTCATGATTGGGCAGGTAAGGCGGGCCAGGCAAAGAGGATCAGATTGTCAGAGGAGGAGTAGTGAGCCGGGGCATACTGAGGGGTTACCGCGAAGGTGGAGGGGATGATCTTCGTATCGGTTGTACTTTACTTTGGTTGTTTTAGCTGAGAATATGGATGTATTTTGTAGCTTCACTGTGACTAGCGTGTCGCTAGACAGTGCAAGAGAGTCAGGGTCTACGGACCATACTTTTGGGATTATGTAACTGGTACTACTATATTTCTTTAATTCTCGTTAATGAAACGATGACAATAGTCATCTTCTTATCAAAAAAAAAAACGGACGAAATGACTACCTGCCTTTTATTTATTTTTAATCTTGGGAGGCCGACGCCGCTGCATTTATCCAGCACCCGGTGAGGAGGCGAATTTGTTTTAAGGACATTGTGTGACACAGAAGACTCGGCTTGGTCATTATTTCTGTCTACTTGTATTTGTGCCTTTCTCGATCAATTTTTGTTTCGTTGTAAACGTTTTTGTCTTTGTAACGGACGAAATGGTTGTTTGCCTTTTATTTATTTTAATCTTGGGAGGCAGATGCCGCTGCATTCTTCCAGCACCCGGCAAGGAGGCGAACCTATTTTAAGGACACTGTGTGATACACAAAACTCGATTTGGTCTTTATTTTTGTTTACTTAAATTCTCTATATAATTTTGTGATGATTTGAGTCTCCTTTTCTTAATTCTCTGTATTTGTGGCTCTCGATCAAAGTATTTTTCTTACAAATTTTCTTACAGGAAGTTCTTGGGAGATGCTGCATCCTCTCTGCATAAGGTGATTTTGGACTTCAGAGATGCTGGCTTCAGATTCTGTAGGAAATAAATTAATAAAAAAAATACTGCAATTTAAACAATTACAAATTTAATTATTACTAATTATGTAATAATTAAATTTAAACAATTACAAACTGTAGTGATAAATTTTTCTAACTCGATTTTCATGTAATAAAATGACGACTGGTTTCGTATTCACTATTGTGATAATTCTTTTGTTGGATGTTCATCACTGTGGATGGATTCAATAGAACAGGAATACCAAGTGCTTCTTTTCTTCTTTTGCCTAAGTATATACTCCCAATTTATTGACATGCATTAATTGCTAACTAATTATATTAATTTCACATGCTATTAGTACTCAACTGACTGACTGATAGCTAACCTACTGAAGGAGTATCAGTATTGAAGCTGCGAGATTTGTATACCTTCCGACAAAGTGTAGCACCGACAAATACAATCCAAGGTGAAGATTGCCAAAACTCGATAAAGAGAAGCAGGACCGGTCGACCACTTAGAACCATGTAGGACTCTAATTGGAAATGTCAGAACTTGGCCAGATTGAGTGCAGTTATCCCTTAATGCGAAAGTAATATTTTCATATCGATCTTCATCACAAGTTGTAAATGTTAGGATCGTTTGTCCCCAATTCAACTATCGTGGCCCTGCATTTGAAGGGGTCCGGTCGTTCATTTTCAGCACCAGCCATTTTTTCTAAGGTGACCGGACCACTCTTTCGGGAGATCATCATGACAGCTCTTACTTGCAAACCATAATTTGCTCCAAAATTTTTGGGCACTAAATACATACATGGACTAGGCCATCAAATAAAGCTTAAAATACAGGGTATAACCCCACCAAAAAATTAGTTGCAGGAATGACCATTAAAAAAGGAAACCCCAATGTCTCATTTGGTCCAAGGACGTAGACATAGTGTCCACCAAATTTGCCCTACAGTTGTTCATGAGTATACTTGATTTTTTTACTCATTCTATTCTCATATGAATAGCATTTCTCAGACCATTAGTAATGGAATTGGCTGGTGGGTTGAACAATTACTACTTACATTCCTCTGCCTCATTAGCAAATTAAGTAGGTGAAAGGATAACAGTTAGCTAGCCAAAATTTCTTAAACTAAGGGAAAGTTAATTTAACCCCTCATTCCAGCGTGATTTTCCATTATCTTGGTTGAACTTTTTTCGTTAAATTTTGTACTTTCCCCTATATCATGCAAAGTAGTTCAAAATTTATTTTATAAAGAATGTATTTCTAATTAACAACAATATTACCTATTCATTCGATGAAATTGCTATCAAAGATTCAGAGCATTAAGGGTATAGGAGATTTTGAATGGAGGTTTAAGCCGTCGCGAGGGTTTTCAGGGGGGATAGCTTTAGGAATAGATCCTAAGCTGTTCGAGATCATAGATGAAATCTCGGGAGAATTTTCTATTACGGTCGTTATTAGAATACGAGCTGATAGTAGGATCCAGATAGTGACTACTGTCTACGGACCCTATGAGTCAGCTCAAAGAAATCTGTTCTGGGATGAAATTAGGAATATTAGAGGAAGGTTTAAAGGCCCCTGGGTTGTGGGCGGAGATTTCAACATCACTAGGTTTCAGTTTGAGCACCTAGGAAGGGGAGCCCCGAGGGGGGATAGAGAAAAATTTAATGCCTTGATCAATGATCTAGAGTTGATAGAAATCAGCCCTTCGAATAGGAAATTTACTTGGTCGAACTTACAAGCGGATCCTATCTTGGCGAAATTAGATAGAATCCTAGTTTCCCCAGAATGGGAAGATGCGTTTCCTCTAGCCAAGGTCAAAGCGATGATTAGATTCACTTCAGATCACATTCCGTTAGCTCTGGATTGCGGGGAAGGGGCAAAGAGGTATGCTCATCAGTTTCGGTTTGAGAAGTCATGGACTTTGTGCGAAGATACAAAAGGGATAGTTGAGGAAAGCTGGAATGCTCCCATCACGATAGGGTCGGCCGTGGGTTGTTGGAATCAAAAGATCAAGAGATTACGTTCAAGCCTGAAGGACTGGGCTAGGAAGGAATTTGGGCAGAATCGGAGACTCAAAGACGAGATAGGGGAGAGGATCGAGGAGTTAGAAATCATAGAGGAGGAAAGAGATTTGTTAGAGGCTGAATTAGAGGAGCTACGGAGGAATAGACAAAGCATTCTCCATATGGGGAAAATGGAGGAATATTATTGGAAGCAACGTGCTAGAGTCCAGTGGCTCAAGGAGGGAGATGCTAATACTAAATTTTTCCATAAGATGGCTAATGGGCGTAGGCGCAAAAATTACATCTCTGGCCTTAAGATGGAGGGAGACTGGTGTGAGAATGAAGAGAGAATTAAGAGGCACCTTCATGATAGATACAAGGAACTATTGGGTAAGAGCAGGGTGCACAGGTGCTCACTGAATCAGAATATGTGGGAGGATTCTCGGATTAGCGGATCTGATAATATTGAAAGCCCGTTCTCTGAGGAAGAAGTTCTTGCCGCGATTAATAGTCTGGGATCAGATAAAGCCCCGGGCCCAGATGGATTTCCGATTTTCTTCTACAGGCTCTACTGGAATATCATCAAAGGGGACTTCATGCGAATTGTTGAAGATTTCTACAAGGGGGAAATAGATCTAGATTGTCTGAACTATGCGAGCATTGTGTTGATCCCTAAGAAGGCCGAGGTTCAGGAGGCAGGGGACTTCAGGCCTATCAGTCTTCTGAACGGTTCCTTTAAGATCATCACTAAGGTATTGGCTAGCAGATTGGGGCCACTATTGAATGATATTATCGGACAGTCACAGAGCGGATTTATTAAGGGAAGGGACATCTTGGATAGCGTGGCTTCGGCTCATGAAACGATCTTCAGAGCAAGCAGAGACAGAACGGACGGCTTCCTGTTCAAAGTGGACTTCCAAAAGGCTTACGATTCTGTTGAATGGAACTCGGTGGACGAAGCTCTTCTACTTAAAGGTTTTGGCGAAAGGTGGAGAAAGTGGGTTGCCCTATGCATCAGAGGAGGTAAATCGTTCCTGATCGTTAACGGGTCAAAGAGTAAGGAGATCAAATGCAAGAGGGGGCTACGACAGGGAGACCCTTTGTCTTCGTTACTATTTGCTATTGTCGCTGACGGTCTGCCGGAGATGATCGCCAACGGGAAAAGGGAGGGGGGCCACTTCGGAATTGATATCAGGGGCTTCTCCGATTCTATCTCTATACTGCAATATGCGGATGATACATTGTTGTTTGGGAAAGCTTCTAAAGAGGATGTCATTGCGATGGGATCAGTATTGAAGTGTTTTGAGGCGTGGTCTGGAATGAAGGTCAATTTCAACAAGAGTTGTGTCATTCAGCTGAGCGAGCAATGTTCCATCCCTATTTCAACGATCCAACAAATGTTAGGATGCAACGGAGGAGAGTACCCGCTTAAGTATCTTGGGATCCCCATCAGGCCAGGGAGACTAGCGAAGGACGATTGGCAAGCACTTATAGATAGGATCGAGAGAAGGCTTGCAGGGTGGAAAGGGCAGTTCCTTACGTTGGGAGGTAGGATCACTCTGCTGAACGCAGTTATCAACAGTATCCCCATTTATCTGATGTCTATTTACGAATTACCGATATGGGTCATTCATAAGATAGACAGATTAAGAAGGAGATTTCTATGGAAAGGAACAAGCGAGGGAGGGAGAGGGATTCATCTAGTTAGCTGGGGTAGGGTCTGCAAAAGGAAGGAGTTCGGAGGCCTGGGTATTATTAACCTCAGAGACATGAATAAGGCTCTTCTCAGTAAATGGTGGTGGAAGATGGCTATTCAACGTAATAATTGGTGGTGTAAGTCACTCACTAATTATAGAGTAAGGAGGAAGTTCAGGTTCGGGGGGAAGAGCATCCATTGTAGAAAATCATTCTTTTGGAAGGGGATTTACAAAATGGGAGATGTTTATCACAGCAATACTATTTGCAGGGTGAAAGATGGTAAGAGAACCAGATTTTGGAAAGACAAATGGTGTGGGAGTAATACGCTTATGAGCCTTTTTCCAGCAGCAGCAGAAGCAGTTCTGAATACTGATTCGTTGGTCTATGATGTATGGAAGAACTCGAAATTGAGACTTGAGGTAAAGGAGACACTTGAACAGGCGGAGATCGAACAATTGCAAATGGTTAATAATTTCGTTCGGACTGAAGGGAATTACACACAACAGACGGAAGACGACAGAAGATGGATGCTGGAGGCCAGCGGGAATTTCACAGTTTCTTCGCTTTACAAAAGGCTTAATGATGGTGGTATTAGAAATGACACAATGGAGGTGATCTGGGGAATTAGCACTCCTTCGAGAGTTAAAGTGTTCCTCTGGCTAGTGGAGAACGATGCAATTCTAACAAGGGTTAATTTGAGAAAGCGGGGTATTGTGGATAGTGGGCTATGCGCTACCTGTTTGTCCATAGATGAAGATTCGAACCATATTTTTTTCAATTGCCATAGAGCTAGATGGGTATGGGGGGAAGTGTGTGCATCATTAGGGGAGTCACAGCACCCGGGGTCGAGTGCAGAGGTTTGGGGGGTCCTTAGGAATAACAGGACTACAAAAGATAGTAGGATAGAGTGGGAAATAGTTGGGGCATCCGTGATGTGGAACCTATGGCTAGACCGCAACGATTTCTGTTTTAATAGCATCCGTCATTCATTATCTTCCTTGATGCAAAAAATTAAAAGTTGTCACTTTGATTGGACAGGTCTCGGCAGAGCAAGGAAGAAGATGCGCCCAGGAGAGGGGACAGATTAGACACCAAGCAGGGGGAAAGTTATCTTTTGGTTGAGTGTCCCATAGAGGGGGCCAATGTATTGGATGTTTATTATTTCATGTAGCTGTTGTGATGATCGGGAAGTGTAGCCCGGACTAGGTGCTTTTGGTTATTATTAGCCTGCGGGCTTTATGTATCTCTTATTCCTGTTTCGTTAAGTACTTTTTAATGAAGCGATGACTTCGGTCATCTTTTTAATCAAAAAAAAAAAAAGAAATTGCTATCAAAGAGGTTCGAACTTACACAGTCCATAAGAATAGTCAAAAGTTCATTCTATTGATATGATTCATTAATCTGCAGATCAATGCTTGGTACAGTTCTGCTATTGGGAGCTCAGGTTGCGAACTCAGCAATGGCGATATCTGCAGCCCATGAGACCAGGGCATGGCTCATACTTGCATTGCTGAGCACAGTGGCTGGGAATTTATCCCTCTCAGGTTCAGCTGCAAAGTTGATTGTTTGCGAGAAAGTGTGCAATCTCGTCGCTATAAATATACTCTCTCCTTTTGGACTCTTCCAAATTAAGTTTGGACTCCCATCTACGCTTACTGTTGTTGTGATTGGTCTCCCTTTCATTATGGAATAATGCGTGATCGATATGAGGGTAATTCGGAGCAGATTATGATGAATTCAAGTTTTCAGGGTCTGAAAATGACTCAAAATATAATGTCGAGTTCTCTGTTTCTTTTCATAAGTTACAGTCGGTAAAATAAGAGAACAACCCAGAATAGTGACAGATGAAGGGCATTAGATACTAATATCAAGATAGCAATTCGCAGGGTGACTTGTACTCGCAAATGCTCGTGCATACTACTTCAGTAACTTTTCTGCGTAATCAGACAATCTTTCAGGACAGTGTCGTTGGGTGGTTTGCCTTGACTAATAAAAACAGTAACCCAAAATACTCCTGTGATTAAGGATTGAAAAATTCAACTGATATAAATTCTTTGAAATCTATCATAAACTTTATGGTACATCTTGCATGTTACTGTCAAAATAACAACAATTTTACCCTCCATAGCCTACATGCCAGTTTCATTGTTATGACAGTACTCAAATCATTCCAACAACCTTCCTTGTTTCATCCAAAGTACTATACATATGCACAAACCAAACAAATCATTCAATGTATTCAAGAACAATTTGCCCAAATGGTTAACATTTCCATTGCAGAATTTCAGACAAGTCAGTGATGCAAAACCACTTACTACCTAACATATTTACCCTAAATAGCAGTGTTCTAAAATTCTGGTGGACTGAATCAACACAGTACTGATTATAATCATGACTACACAAACATGGTAACATTGTAACTAGTGTACCCTACCAAAAACCCTAAAAATATCAACACACTTTTGTCTGTAATGCTTCTACATATCAGTGAAGCTTAACTGTTAACACTAGTATGAAATGGAAGTTGGTGGTTTGTATTTATGTTGAGGGGTACAAGTTGGACAGAAGATGATATCAAAGCAAACCTTTAAAGGGAGTAGTTGATAGTAGATAGCAGATAGAATCATGAGTGAGATATAATTTTATCAAATACATCACTTATTTCCAGGCTGTGAGAAATTACAAGAAAGAAAGAAAGAAAGATCAAAGAAGAGGTATATATGCATCTGTTATTCCCAAGAACTAACAGAGCACACAGAATAAGGATGATGAACAGATTACAGAGATGAAGGTCAACCCATTTTGATCAACCAAAAGTCAAATTGGAGGTTTCATGATTTGTACTTTTGTGCAATTGTCAAAGGGAATACTGACGGGAATTTAAGATGAGCAACTTGTTAGTTCATTGATGTTGTTCATAGTAAATACCAGTTGAATCTATATCTGGATGCAATGCTTGGATGCAATGTAAGGTGGGATGAGAGTTCCAAGAGCATCTCTGCAAATGAATTGGAATATAGAAGATATATACCGAGTGGCAAAGATGATGCACATATTATAATAGTATGGAAATTATGGAGACCTAGCTAACTGTTCAGAAATGCATGCATGCCTCTTGGTTGGCTTGTCAGACCGACTCACATCTATTATTTTCTGATTTATTTCTTATTTCTTATTTTATTATTATTGCATTGATCGAGGAAAAAGTGGTACTAGATTCTTACAGAGTCTCAGTATCTTGATTTTTTTTTATAGATAAAATCGTGAGGTAGAAAATGTTAGAAAATGGATATTTTATATACCATTTACGAATCAGTTTTTAAGCAATTTTTTGAGTATGATTCTTTATGAATTAGTGAGAGATCTTGATGAATTTGTGTTCTCCTTCGTGAATAGATCAAAATCATATATTTATTTGCTCAAAATAGTTATCGGGTGAATGAGAAATTGTCTCCAAAATGAGTCATTTTCATATTTGAAAATGAGTCGAGGAATTGTAATCCTACATCGGAAAAAAAAACAAAGGAAATAGAAGAAGTTATATAATAACATCTTTCCTTAATATCGGAATTATAACCGATTCACAACTAGCAATGAAATGTACCCTAATTGGTGTGGGCGACGGTTATCAGGCAAATTTATAGTTTGGGCTCTACTTTGACCTTAGTTGGTCAGAGTGAAGGGTGCCGTTGGTTTCTTTCATGTCATAGGGCTCGCAGGGGTCAGGTGCGACGTCTTCCCTCGTTGCGAGGTTGTGGTGAGAGCCATCGAGTGTGAAGCGACAGGATGAGAACGAAAACTCAATCTTGACATGGAGTTGTCAGATTGGCGGAGTGCCTGCGGTGTCTCTAATATGGTGCTTATACTTGTTTGGGCCACTGCTGAGGGTGATGAGGGAGAGCGTACGATAGTTGGAGATGATAAACGGTGTACAAGTAAGGGACTGAGTGAGAGAGTGAGTCTAAATTGGCACGAAAAATTTGTTATGGCAGGGGCGACTGATAAGTAGGACTACATGTCGTTGTATTTTTTGTTTGTTGGTTGGGGTGTATGAGTTTCAGAATCCAACCTGTTGGGATCTGAACTTCATAAGCCTTATTTTTTGTTGTATGTTTTGTTAAATTCTCTTTAATGAAACGCGGGGGGTTTTTACCCACCGTTTAACGATTAAAAAAAACATCTTTCTTGGCATTTTAAGATAGCAAGTCAAGAGGCTTTCTCTTTCGCGCACAGAGGGGTGCAAATCTCGGACCGGATTACATACGACTTGGACTGACGTATAAGCTGATCCAGCGATGCATATGTCACCACCCCCGCCATCTTCGATTGGACTGACGTAACCTACAGCCTCCTCATCCATCCCGTCTTCAGGTCCTAATCCAATCCCCTTTATCTATCTTCTTCATGTTGCATTCACTTTATTCCCCTTCCGATTGCTCCAGCACCAGCACCAGCACCAGCACCAGTAAGTGTGGTTACGGCGGGAGCCCTAAACCAGCACCCTAGCTCCCGTCTTCCGATCGAAGTTCCGGGCTATAATCTATTAGGTATGGGGTTAGGATTTGGATGATCGAATTTGGGGTTCCAAGTGAGTAAGCTCTTTTTTTCTGTTTTTTTTTTAAACAATCGTAGTCTTTATTTTTAAAAAATATATATTGTTAACTAGTAAGTAATTAACACAAACAATTCAATACACAAAATCACCCAACCCAACGAGCTGCTGAAGCTTGACAAGCTTGACAAGTATTTTACAATGATCTGTCATTTCGGCCTCACATGATGTCCTAACCCTCCTTATCAAACTAACATCGGTCAGTTTTGCGTATTATCTTTTTTTTTTAAAAAGAAAATGTGGAGGATGACCGCCCTATTATCTATCTTTGATTGTTAGTGAATGTATATTATCAACTTGCTCTCATTTCACAGCCATTTCATCATTAAAATGAAAAAAAATTGTTTATTTTTTCCCCTCCTTTTTCTATGGTTGTAAATGCATAAAGAAAGTAAATGCAAATGCATGATTGTGTGGTTGTAATTTGTGTCATTTTGCCAACTAGCAAGTCTTATTTTATTAAGAGTCCTGTGACTAAATTCAAGCAAATTAATAAGGTTAATTAAAGCTAGCCTCAGTTGCAGTTGTGGCCTATCAGACTACGTAACCAAAATTGCTTGATTTTGTCAACACATTCACATGTTGACACTTCAGTCACACAAATGACACAGAAACATACTGATCAAGAAAGTTTATGACCACAGCTTCCTCCAAATAAAAAAAAGAAGAGAAACGAAAAGTACTCTTATCATTTCCAAATTGTGGTTGGATTTATATTATTGTTGAAATCGTTCATTTTTTAACCATATGATGCATGGATGAATGATCTCCAAATCACTTAATTTTTTTCTACACATACATTCATTAGCATAATAAATATGATGGATTGAGTGGATATTCCATAATGGTCTCATCAAGTGAGTATAATCACTTTGTATGAAGAAAATTTCCTCATACTCTATATGAGTCTATATGAAGCTCACTTCTCTCTCTATATATATATCCACTTAGTACTCTATATGAGGCTTACTTCTCTCTCTCTATATCCACTTAGAGCATCTATAGTCGTTCAGACCCATTTTTGGGTATTTGGCAAATGGAAATGAGAAAAATAGGTTTGTGCTGCAGTCATTAACTGACACTTTTTTTTTTTGAAATTAATGGACCGGACGGAAAATCATTTCCCGTCCGTCGAAAAAAAATAAAAATTAAACAGACGGGAAATCATATCCCGTCTGACGAATTTTTTTTGTTGGTTTCTGGAAAAATGGACGGGACGGGAAATTTCTCGTCCGACTAATTTTATTTTAAAAAAATAAAAATTCAAAGGGGCATGGAATAATCCCTCGTCCGATAAAGTTGAATTTAAAAAAAAAACTCACCTCAACGAATGATAATCTTTCGTCCAATCAAACGGACGAAAAATTATCTTTCGTTAACTATATTTTGGCAATTGCCATTTCGTCTGCCAAA